>JABFPT010000538.1:2203-15028 GCA_022817245.1 Nixonia krombeini | reverse complement strand
TATTCGTTGCAACGCCATTGTCTCTCGCAGTTACTCACGAGCGTGTTTCTCTCGCCAGTATTGGCAAGTAGGTTTCCAATGGAATAAATTAGTCAGCGCACGGTTGACCAATTTATACCATTCGAATTACGCCATCCGATTATTCCCCGTATTGCGAAAACGCGCGGTAAGAGATAACCGGCAATTCGCCACAAAACCTATCCTCGAGATTGGAGAACAATTGAGAGGAGAAAAAAGAAGCGAAGATTAGAAGCGACTATGTCGCAGGTGAGATGAATTTCTCATTTGACAGCGCCACATGAAAGAGTTTATTGGACAATTGGTCGGGAATAATTAAGAGAAGCGAAAGTTATTGCGATATAATAAAGAGAAATGTTCCCAGCGCTAGAGGAAGCCGACTAGCAGTTTTAACTGCCGAAATTCTTACGGCAGCGGGAAGAGGATCTCCGCTCGAAGGACGCCCGCTCTTCGCAAATTCTGTGACTGGAGATCAGAGATAGCCACTTGTACGAGACTACCGCCCGAAACTGCCACGGCGAATGTTTCAGACCGCATCGGCGGCCTACCAACACCTACGACCTGGCCAACCATAATCGTTTGACAGATCTGGTCGTCCAATCGGAAGAGGCCTGATAAGGCTAACTACGAAACAGCGGTAATCTTTCCAAAAAAGTAAAATGGAAATCGTAGGACTGCCATCCCGTAGTTATCCAATACCGTTCGCCAAACTGCGACTTGCACCTCTGAAGGAATGGTTTGAAGAACCAACATGGTAGCCTGGAAGAGAGAACAGTGTATTAGAAAACGGTGGAATTAGTTTCGGAAGTAGTTATTTCTCCTGGTATCGGCAGACAGGATCAAGCACTTAATCCAACGTATTCGGCGCTGGGTGGAAGGCAAATAAAAGAAAAGTGATCCAGCGTAGGGCGAGATTCTCGCCGCGAGATAGAGGATATCCTCGCGGAGGTTTCAAACTGGCAGAAGCGGGAGGAACGCGGCGAGATCCGCGGAATGCCGACTAGCCGGCTATCCCTGCCATTCCCGTCTTACCGTTTTATCCCGTGGTATCTGGCAACTGGCCCAGGCCCGGATTTCGAACGGCGAAAGCCCTCGCCATCCAACCCCAGCCATAATCCGACGCTTGGCTAATCGATCGAGTTATTTTCCAGTGTAGTCGCGACGCGTTTCTCACCGGTCAAATTTGCCAAACCAGCGTCTGGGAAAATGCCAGAAATGACACTGGAAAGGAATCGAAACGAGGGGGGTGGGGGTATTATATTCTCCAGGAGGGGTATTCTGGTGGAGTTTCTTCCAAGTCGAATGGGTGAACGGATGGAAGAGAGCAAAACGAGCGAAATGGAGATCGATGTCTTTTTAATAAAAGGAGGAAAGGACATCGAGAATTCCGCCGAAGGGGACGTCGTGATGCGGCACGATACGGCGCGATACGGCACGAAGCGGTACTCACCGGTACGTATCTCTGATATTCCAATGGCTCAGACCCAGACTCGGACATTTTTTGGTTACGCGTTATTTTCGCAATTTGCTGTTCACTGAAGATAAATATACATATATATACATACATACATACATACATACATACAAACACACACACATACATATACACATAGAGGCTTATAGAATAAACTGAAAAATGTGACGCTTTTGCAGGGTGAACAAGGGTCTACATTTATTAATACATTTAACAACACTCTCTTCTTCAATTCACCTGCTTTTGCACCGCGCGTGCAGTCATAACAACGGTTTCCTCGTCCTCTCGAACCATCAAATTAAAAACAATGCACATTATCCTTATAAAGAATACCTCGTGCCGTAGACGCGTCGAATAAAGAAATTAGAAAGTTCGGGTAAAAAGCGCGCCCTGCAAAGTCGCGTTGTCCGAGAGGGTAATTAATTGCGCCGCTTGACCGCGAAACTAAATTCAAGACGAATTTGTCACTCGCGTTAACAAGTTGAACGTGGTTGACAGTTTGACAACGCGTTTCAAGCAAGCGCGCTCCTCTCGTTTCTTTCACCTCAACAACGCGGCCTTATACGATTACGTTTCAGTGCACAGTTAACCGCGTTTCAGGCCGGGCGCGACCCCGCGACCTTCGCATAACGCAATAACGAGGAAAGTCGACGAAAGTGGGAAAGAGCGTTCATGGCAATTAGCCGGACTTTCATCCGCGTGTCAAAGGTGATTCGAGGATCGATGGTTAAACGAAATTGCATAAAAATGTGCGCCTTATCCTCGCCTGGTCTTTCCGTGTTTACGGGCCGCGCATCAGGCCCTAAAGAGAGAATAAAAAGGAGTTCCAAAAACCTAACAAGAGTATCGATCGCAGCTGCCGCCTTCGCTCAGCACCTGCTATTATCCATTCGCGCTCAACGACAAGCGAGACTTCTTTCTTTCATATGTGCGACGCGTACGCAAGTTCCTCATATACGTATTCGCACGTATCTCTTCCTCTCTTTCCCGGTGACGGCGGTAGTGTGCGCACTCGCCGCTGGTACATTCTCACGCGATTGACTGCCTCTCTTCTCGAGAACTGACGCACCGGCGACGTGAATTTTAATTGATCACCGCGACTGACGTTTCCTCGTGCTTTCTTATCTCCCTCCAACGTTTCTCGACTTTTCTCCAATGCGGCCATTCTTTCATTCGCTACTTCGCTCCTGATCCCACTTTACGCCGTCTTGCTTTTACACTGCGTCTACCAGTCTGCAACAAATTATACTGGAGCATTTGCGTTATTAAAGTAACCAACTTTTCGTCCTACCGAGTTTTTTTTTTTTAATTAAGGGTACAAAATAGGTACGAATTTTTATCTCGATAATTCCACTGCCTTTTTCCTCTCTCTCTCACTCTCACTCTCTGTCCCTCTCTCTCTCTTTCTCTTTCTTCCTTCCCTCCCTGTTCACTCTTACTATTCTCTTTTGCTCTTTTTCCCTACACGACCATTCCCTGACATACCACGCGTGTTTTAAACCCTTCTCTACTTGCATATTTCGCCAAGGATTATTGCGTCGGAAATCTTTTCAAAACAGCTTTTTGTATCTTGAGTTTGGTTATGGAAAAGAAGTGTTGTTAAATGTACACGGCGACATATGTTCGTGTGAAATAACACTCTTTTGAATGTTGTTTTTCCTTACACGTACAACTTTCTTTAACAAGTAATGAATTTATTTTTAATTTCTAAAGAGGAGTACACGTATAATATATAAATATGCACAAATATGTTGCAAGTATCTTACTGCAAATTGTTAATTTTTTTAATAAAATGAAGCCTTATAAATTAGCTTACTTTGTTTCCTGTTTGTTGTATTAAATTTATAAGAAGATAAAACTAAAAAATTGTGCATTATAAAATGCATTTTACTCAAGTGAAATTAAAAGCAGTAGAACATCAGTACAAATTTATGTGCATTAAAGCTTTCACTGATGCGTAAAGTAAAGTGGCACGACTTGTCAGAGAAAAGATTTGCCTATTCGTAAACACACTGAAATAAATGAACTATACAGATAGAAAATATAAAAATAGAACATAATATTTCGTTATATCACGAATATAAAAAACAAATTACCATGAATATTGTAAATAACTTTCACGCCTCGATTAATCGCATAACATACTTTTCTATATTGCAATATTTACAACACTGAACATTTTTGAATATCAGAACTAGAATTTTTATTTGCTAATTTAATATTTATCTCAAGCGCGACGTATCGATTATGTTAGCTCCATTTAGAAGCCAAATATTGACCCAAAACTCGATGATAATGCACGAAACAAAACATGTGATAACAACGACATTCGCTATATTGTACAATGCAGTTATGTCTCTCCCCATATTCGAGTGCAGTATAAAAAATGATTGCACATTGGTTAAGACAGACGGGGAACCAATGAGTCACCGTGTTCGATTCGTCAAGGGTGAGGCGCGAAGCGATTCCACTCATCGAAAAGCTCTCCCGCAGCTGTCAACGAAATCCTGCGCACACATGTGCTCGCGAGGGAATTTCGTAGTCGTATGCCGATGCTGTTGCGCTTGGGGATCGTCGCGTAGATGAATCGCCGAACCCCCTGAGAACCGTAGCAAGTGCTTGAGGGGAAAAGTAGATGAAACAGCCGGGCGAGGATCGGCAACCTCTTCGGGAGCTTTCAACGTTATCCTTCGCCCTTGGGCGTCGTGCCCAGCGAGCCTGTTTTACACGCAATTTTAACAGCTGCCGTCTTAGTCGAGTTTCCCGAACGCTTCGTGAACGCTCGGGTACACAGCTTTATTAAGATTAGCAGTTCTTTTAACAGAACCAACACCATTGTAACATGCATTTCGATCTCAACAATTCTCTTTTAATCTTCTTTTAATTCTTCCACTTTAATCTACCTATCTTCTATAGCCTTTGCATTTCCCTTATTCGACATGTTCATTGATTTACTTCTTCTCAAATGTCACGAAAGACACTCACCAGATTGTGCAGCGGATTCTCCAGAAACAGGTGAAAATTGTAGTGGCGAAGCAGCGGAAGGTGAAGGCAATCCAGCGGAGGTCGGTGTTGTCGACGAGGATGGCGAGTGCAAGAGCATCATCCCTCTGCCTTTACCACCGATTGGACCGCCTCTTCTCGATCCCCGTGGTCGTCCACGTTTATTTGTACCTCGGATGCTGGGTCGCATCCGCACGCCTCCTCCCACACCGAAAGTAAAATGATGACCTAAACGGGCAACCTTGGGTGGCTCGCCGAATTGGGGATTGACCCGAGAGTGTCGTGAATCGCCGGCAGGATCTCCAACGGAACTGTCCACGTCGACTATCAAGCCTTCATTACTGTTTTCGTCCTATTTGAACATACAAATTTGTATCTTCAGTACCCAATGTCTACTTAATTGAAATAATTTTGTGGACCTAGCATACAGTTATTTCTATATTATTTGAAGAATTTAATTTTGTTCCATAATTTTTAGTGTAATTTAGGTTCAAATGGATGTAACGAAACAAATGTGCTTTCTACAAAATATTTGATAAATAGTTTTTATACAATCAACTATATATATACATATGAGTCTTGCACAACTTAGAAGCAAAAAACAGCTTCAATACGTACCTCTGACTTTACTGGGCTACCAGGAGGCTTAGTTTCCTCGACAGATTCCGCAGATGTATTAAAGTGATTATTAAGCTGACGCTGATATTGATATTTCTGTACATGTCCTGGACTCGATTCCTGCTTATTTGTCACTATTTTTCCTTGCACGGTTTCGTTCGATTTCGCCTCCTCCGCTTCATCCAAGTGTGGTTTCTTAGCGTCATTCTGTCACAAACGTTAGTAACGTTTTTTATTACATTCAATAATTTTAGTAAACATTAAGCAAATTTTTCAGTGTAAAATTTGTGCAAAATGTATGTTGCTTAAATTCATTTGAACTGTCTAGATGCAAATGATAAGACAATAATTGATTAAGAATTAAATAACACAAGTACAGAATAATGTAAATAGCAAAAGTGAAAAAGGAGTATATAGTGAAGGAAAGAATAGCATGTAAGGGCGCGAGTTTACCTTGACCGGAAGCGCGGTTTGCTTCCTCTTCCGGTCCCTCTCCTTGTGGTGCA
Source organism: Nixonia krombeini (assembly GCA_022817245.1). Lineage (NCBI taxonomy): Eukaryota > Metazoa > Arthropoda > Insecta > Hymenoptera > Scelionidae > Nixonia > Nixonia krombeini. The sequence continues at coordinate 9,409 of JABFPT010000538.1, read as the reverse complement.
GGCTCGACTCAAGGCGAGTCTCCTCCGCTTGCTGCTTTCTCTCTTCGCTTCGTTGACTGTCTGAAACATACAAACACGTGCGTATAATAAGAGAGGGCAGTCTGTCTCTTTCCTCATGCTCGTTGTTATTGTTATTATTCCTTATTATTAGGACATTAGCATAACCTAACGAGCACAATGTAATCGCGTGCACTATGCAAATCATCGTCTTGGTAACGCAGTTTTATCTGCCTACGAAATTGCGCGCTTTTGCTATAGATTATGCAAAGTGTTCCAAGTGTACCCTCAATTATTGTTGAGCAATATCGTGACTCTAAACTTCTAATAAAATTCAAATCATTTTATCTGTTTAACCATACAACTGTAATTTATACACATCTGTATTTGTCACGTCTTTGTTACGTAATCAGTTTCGACTTTAAATTGCAATTGAACTCGGACACAGTTAATTAAATTTGGATAGTTACGATTCCTGCACAGCTGACCTTGATTTGTATTATTTTCATTTGTATTCCAACGGAAATACGCTTAATTAATTATGAAGCCTCATAATTCATATATTAATATTCTACAAGCATTATTTAATGATGATAAATATCGATACGGTTATACCGCCTGCTCGAGTGTATCGCAATAATTAAGACGGAACACGAACTACTCGTCGCTTCGCCAGACTTGGCAGGAAAATTTGTATATCTATAACGACTGTGATCCACTTTTTAGTGACTGAATAGAGCCAATTGGCCTTTATAGAATTCCACTGCTACGCCAATTCCGTTGCAATGAATCGAATAAACGTACATGTTGTCAATGAGTTAAAACGTGTTAAGGAAAAGGCACGACTCGGCAACTACCGAGGATAATTATCATCACAGTCGATCGGTTCCAGGAAAGACAGAGTAACGACATGATATCGTGGGCTGCCTTTAACTTTACCCCTGTATCGGGTTTCCTGTTGCGTTGGTCCGATCGCTTAGTTTCGCGCAAAAGGCATCACTTACATTTCGCTTCGATTTCCTCGTCGTCGAGCAACAGAGATACGACTTCTTTGGGCTTAAGAGTATCCGGTTTGAAATTTCCGCCACTGATCACCATACGTTGAATCTGCAAATAGCGTGAATGTTTCAAGGTTGATCATTATTTAAGCAAGTACAATTTCTTTTTCTTAACACATATTCACATACATCTTCTTTATTTTTACATACTTAAAAGAGAAATTCTTTGTGCCTTTGTGCATAAAGACAAGAATATTTACTACAAATAACTTTTTATCTTTTAAAAAGAAAACTGAAAAGCATACCTCACTTTTTTCTCGAGCTCTTTGCAGAATCCTTTCTTCAATAGTACCTTTACAAATCAATCGATAAACCGTGACTTGCTTCGTTTGCCCTAAACGGTGAGCGCGATCCATCGCTTGTTGGTCAACGGTAGGGTTCCAGTCACTATCGTAAAATATTACCTAAAACAGTGTAATTATTTGCCTCTCTTTAGTTGAGCTTCGAAGTAACGAGGCTCGAATTTCGTCCTGGTCGGGTTACTTTTCAAGCGTGCAATACGATCGAACAAAGTATCTAATTTCATAAACTGTTGAAAAATTTATTGACAAGTCAGCTGTTTAGGTCAGTGTGATAAACAGTGAAGTGAAGAACATGTAATTTATATACATATATATATTTGTTCAGAAGCAAATGATTTTTGAAAATATAACTGACAATATGAATTATCTACTTAACAATGTTGCAGCAATTCTACGATATTGAGATATAATTTATTTATACATTATGGGACGTTTAAAAGTACACGAAAGAACATATTCAAAGACATTGTTTCATTCTTATTATGCGAAATGCTACTCAGCCAGGCACGTCTTGTCTCTGAACAAATCAGATTTGTTAAATCGATGAAAACTGTATATCGAAGAACTTGTGTCAGAGCGTTATTCCGTATTTTTATGTAGACAGACGAAAGAGACAATGATCGCGAAAGAAACCGGAGAAGAAAAAAAGGAAGAAACCGTTTCCGATTATCGTCCGCTCACGCGATGCGCTTTCCGCTTCATTCTTGAAGAGAAGGTTGATGCTCAGAAATACTTTCTTGCCTTTAAATCATACCACTCATTCCATTAATCGTCGACCGGACAGAAAATGCTCACCGTCTCATTGTAGGATTGGTAAGTTAAGAATCGACTTTACAGAGTGTAGAAAATGACAAGCTATGAGCCGGCCACGAAATAAATAACGTGTGAAAAGTTTAAAAGGTTTTAATTTATGCCTAGACATGTTTCAGGAAAATTCGTTACCTGGATAATGAATGAAACTTAAAACTGAATTTGAATTGTGTAATGAATGAATGTTTCATCAATAATTGAATAAAAAGAAACTTTTATGTTAGTTACAACTTTTAAAAGAATAAGATTTACAAAGCAAAACCAAGAGTAAAAAGTGAATATGTTGTGAAGCATGATGAGCTCGAGATTAATTGAAACGTATGAAAAAGCGGGTGTAAGAGTACAAAACTACTTACCGTATCTGCGGCTGTAAGGTTAATTCCCAGGCCACCGGCTCTAGTACTCAGTAGAAAGACAAATATGTCCGCCCTGAAACACGAACGTCCTGCCGATTTAGCGTGCGAGAAACGCCGTATGTATTTGCATGTAAATTAATTCGTGATGTGCTCAAGGAATTTCCATGAACAAACTCCTCAACAGAAAGTGAAGGCACTTGTTAATCTTCTCCCCTGTATGAAAACTCTTGGATCTTACCTCTTCTGAAAATCGGCCACCATGTCACGACGATCAGAAATCTTCGATGAACCATCTAGGCGCATAAATGTATGCTTCCGGTGATACATATATTCCTAAAAGATAAAAAATAAATGAATGATTTAAAAAATTCGTACTTTTTGTAAGTATAGTGGATATAACTTACCTCCAGCAAATCAATCATTTTAGTCATTTGAGAGTAGATCAGAACTCTATGGCCTTGCTCTTTCAATCTTCGAAGAAGACTATCCAATACCCACAGCTTTCCCGCATCCGTCACCAAAGTTTGCTTATCTGCAGAACAATTTACATGACAAATTAATGGATTATGTAAAAATGTAATTTTTTATCTCTTATAAATTACACGAAATTTGAGCGAACCTGGAACAATAATGTGAGACCATCCAGTGATAGGCGTACTAGCTATCAAACCACCAGATTTCTGATGCGAAAACGTCGCAATTTTCTGTTCCATAAGGGGATTCCAATGTGTTTGCATTGGAGACGGAGACAAGGCACGTTCGCAACCGAACCACAGTATCTTTTGTCCGAGAGGACCACCACATGCTTCGTGTCGTCTCCACGCACAAGCTGCTGCACAACTACTGACGTACAGCTTCCTTGAACTTGTTACGACCTAAGAAAAAGTTACGAATGATACATATTTTTTTCATTTGATTTCAGCTTAGCTATAAAAAAACAGATAATCTGGCCATCATACTTTTGGATAATTGTCACACACGAAAGCTGGAATAGCTGTAAGTTGACAGTATCGTAAAATCGGTGGTCGCTGAATATGTGGATGCTCTGGTAATAAAGTTACCTTAGACTCATCTCCTTGATCAGGTTTGATATTGCACACAGATCTCTGAAACTGTCAGTAAATGCAGTTTTTATTTATTTACACTTCAAGAAAAAAATATTAACATAATAATAAAAATGATTTTTTTTAGGTATATAAGCTTTATATACCTTAAGTGGTTGATTGACGGCTTTCTTACTACTGCGAAGAATCCTGTGAGCAACAGTTTCAGGCATCGAATGAATTATCTGAGTTGAATGAGTATATACAGATTCTCCTTCCAAAATTTTTTTCGTGAATATGAGATCGCTAGTTACACTAGAATTAGCTTCCATTTTTCTCGTAAGCCATAGCATCGTATTCGCAGGGCAAGAAGTACCTTCCGGAACCCACCAATCAGTCCAGTATCGTTTTCTTTCTAATATCTTCTCGACCATCATCGCGTGACACCATCTTTAAATGTAAAACAGATCAATGAAAATAACACGAGAAAATATGGTTTATATAGTAGTCCATTTGCTTTAAAAATTCTGAATTTTTGAATTCTGAAAACAATGAATTAATACCTGAATAATATTCCAGTGATGAATATTTTAATCAACTCTGATGGTGAAAGGTCAATTAACCGAATGAAAGAAAATGTGTTATCCGAGAACTGATCATTTTGACAAAAAAGTGCTCTATGTACATATTCAGTTGCAAATATGAACAACTTATTATATAACAACTGGTCTTTAGATGGCAGTGCCAAGTGTAAAAGACCTTCATTGTACAACAGTGCCGGCATTTCGTAGCTTTCTGTGCGCAAGAAGAACGGTGATTTCGCATCTCTACGCTCGAATAATTCGGGATGATTGCAGACCTAGTTATTTAAAAATAGATGTATTGTTTTTATTATTTCAATTGTAAAAATTTATTATAAAAACAGAATTGTTACAAAAATACCTTGCGGAACTGCATGACTAGATTCATTAAATTCGAGGTAAGATTCTTATCGTTTGGAGTCGTATCGCCGCCACCAACAGTGTAGTGAAGCAAATCTTCAATTCTAATTTTCTTTTTTAATGCTGCAAATATATATAGGAATAATTTCTATTATGCAGTTCGTTTATGGATCAGTATGAGAAAAATATAGTGTGTGTCATACCTGAATAAAGTAATTTTTGTCGTGTTGTAAGAGGGCAGTAAACCATTACTTCAATTTTGTCTGAAAGTTCGTTTTCCACATCTTTCTTTATCCTCCTCAACATAAAGGGCTTCAGAATCATATGCAGTCTTGACAGGTGTTCTTCAAAGAACATTTTTATTTAAGTATAAAATAAAACAAACATGTATAATTGAATGATTTATTTAAAAAATAGAAGAACTTACTCTCGTCGATGCCTGTTTTATTCTCAGCATGACTTTCAATATCTTTTGAAAACCATTCGTTAAACTCATCATGCGAGTCAAATAAAGTTGGCATGATGAAATGTAATAACGCCCAGAGTTCGGCCATGCTATTCTGGATTGGAGTACCACTCAGTAATAATCTATTACGACAACTAAATCCAAGGAGCAATTTCCATCTCATACTGTAATAAAAGTTTGTCATTTATTCATTACTAAAATTCATAATTTATGATAATCATAAAATATATATAAGAAACAGTACCTGCTAGTACTCTTGATAGCTTGAGCCTCATCCAAGATCATATATTGCCACTTAATTCTGTTGAAATACTTGTAATCAGTAATGATGAGTTGATAACTGGTAATAACAACATGGAATGAAGCTTCCTTTGTATGAAGATCTTTCGTGTCCCAAAACTGTCGAAGAATTTTTCGCTCTTGAGGGTTGCCCCAGTAAGGAACAACTTTAAAAAGAGGAACGAACCGAGCCATCTCCTGTTGCCAATTATGCAATGTTGAAGCAGGTGATATAATCAAGAAAGGGCCCCAAACAGCTACATAATTAAAATTAAAATTTGATTAAAAACTAATTTTCAATTAGTGTACTCTCATTAATGATAAATACTTACAATATTTTTCCGCTACATGACACAAAAAAGCTATGGATTGCACTGTCTTGCCTAAACCCATTTCATCAGCTAATATACCGCTTATGCCCTGTACAGTTTTTAACGAATTACTTTTATGCAATTTCACCTTTAATAATATGTTACTTAAAAACTCAAAAATTAAATATTAAACAAAAAGCAGTGTTCTATACCTGATCGTAAAGATTGGCTAACCAATTCATGCCTTTTAATTGATATCCTTTTAAATTTCCTTTAAAAATCGAAGGTTGCGGATGTTCCATCGTTTCTGGAGTATCACTTAACCTTAGTTCTTGGGAGGTAGTGTTTGTATCAAATTGCTTTGTTCTTGCTTTCTCATTATCGAAAGCTTCCATTGCGTTTTTCTTTGCCTTTTGTTTCATAGATTCACTGTGTCATGCAAAAATACAACATGTAAAAATACAATTATTGAAGAATAATCTAACATTAAAGTTCGAATAATTTATTATGAGAAAATTATGTAAACAAAATTGTATTCTTAAATATTGTTTCCAAGTATTGCAAGCGTTATATATTTTATACTATTAAAATATTTTCTAGAATAATTTTATGTAAAAGTTGTGAAAATTATGGAAACAAACCTATCATAATCATCAATTCCAATGAGCCTTGGATTTTTTTCTTCATCTAGTTGATTTAAAATACGCAATTGCTCTTCTGGTGATGCTTTTCCCAATTTACGAGACATGAAGTGTGCATACAACTCCGTTTGTGTAATAAGAAAATTAAGTTTCCTTTGCTGACGTTTAGCCTACGTAATAATATTTTAATACTTAAATATATCAATTAATGCTGCTTACAATTCATATTTTTACTCAAAAAAAATTTGGAAAGATCATATAGTAAACAATTATTCTTAATTAGTTATAGTAAGATGTTATTTTAAAAAAGGCAAATTTGTACTAAATTACAAAAAAATAGAAATATGTTACCTCAATTAACTCAACATCCATTTTTCTTTGTTCTTCAGCCTCCTTCTCTAATCGCTTTCTCGTTTCGCGTTCAACGCGATCATATCTTCTCCAATAAGACTGCATTTCTCTTGTTAATCTCTTTGCACGCCAAATTGTTTCTTTCATATTTTTCTGAGACTATAAATAATGAAGATAATAGTAAGATCATAAATGTAAAAATATGACAAATTTTATTGATAAAAGTATGTACATTTGTATATTAGTAGTAAATAAACACATACTTGCATAGCTTTCTGTCTCCAATATTTCATACAGTGTTGAGCTACTTTTTTACAACTTATTAACATCTCTTTGTGGTTGTTGATCTTTGCTCTTTGGACTTTTCCGAGCTCCTTTTTGGACATCATCACCCAAATTTTTCGTCGTCTGAGTGCCATTACCTCAGGACTTTTATTGATGTGCTTCTTTTTACCACGGGTACGTGGTTGATGTTTGAAATTCGATTCTAATTCACTTTCATCCAGAGCTTCCTCCTTTGGTGTAATTCTACCCCACTTATCTTCATTTTCATTTTCCTGTAATTTAGAGTTATTCAGAATTATTTACTTGATTCACACCATCAAATTACAAGAAATTTAAAAACAATTATTAACAATTTTCAAAAAAAAA
>JABFPT010000534.1:19389-29850 GCA_022817245.1 Nixonia krombeini | reverse complement strand
TTATATTCATTTGTATCAGGACAGAGTATATATGTAGTATCTCCACTAATGCAATATGGGTCCTGTAATAAATTACTTAGTGAATATTTTACTGATGGGCTGCCAGAATTGGCTATAGCATTTATATTCAAAGATGTCCTTCAGGGACTAGAGTATATCCATAAACGAGGTTTTATTCATAGGTGATTACAAATTTTGATTTTAATCATGGAAGCTTTAAAAATTATGCATACAAGTTTTACATGATATTTAGTTTAAATAATTTTTATTAGCAAAGTTACTTATATTTTTTAGTTTTTAATCTATACTATATGTATCCCTTTTAAACATTGAAAAATAAAATTGTAATCTGTTTAGAGCAATAAGGGCAGGTCATATTCTGATATCCGGGTCAGGTCAAGCTTGTATTTCTGGTATGCGGTACACTTGTAATGTTATAAAAAATGGAAGGTGGCAAAAAAATATTTATTCATTTCCAAAATCTACAGCACATAATCTTAAATGGCTAAGTCCAGAAGTGCTTGAACAAGTTAGTAGTTTATTTACATGTTCTTTTAAAGTAGTTTATGAAGAAATACTAATTTCACATAAGAATTTTTAAAATAAAATAATAATAATTTTAGGATCTTCGTGGATATAATGAAAAATCTGATATTTATAGCATTGGAATGACAATTTGCGAACTAGCAAATGGTGTCGAACCATTTTATGACATGCCTGTGACATTAATGTTAACAGAAAAAGTTCGTGGGTCCGTTCCATACATAATAGATCAATCAACCTTTCCTTTGAATTCAGCGGATATTGAACAGTGTATGTATGTAAATTGTGCATTTTATATAAAGAAAAGTCGAATACAGCAAAGAAGAAACATTTATGAAACAAATATTATTTATTGTAAAACAATTTTTTGACATTTCAAACATTTTGTTTCATCGTGTATAACTCAAATAACTCAATACTGATTTATATACTACGTATTAAGTGAAACAAATATAACTGTATTTATTTCATTCCAATTTCTATGAAAATGAATATTATATAAACATATAAATTCAATTGTTCATAATTATTGTGTATCATTACAGTAAAAAGTGATGATATGAGTAATAACAGTCAAAATATATCTGGAAAACGTTTTGAAGTTTTATCTAAGCGTAAATTTTCTGAATCATTTCACGCTCTAACCGAACTTTGTTTACAACGTGATCCAAGTAATCGACCAAGTGCCAGTCAATTGCAAAATCATCCCTTTTTCAAACAATGTCGCAAAAGTGATGAGATTTTAGTAGATATTTTAAAACCTGCTTCAAAAATTCAAGAAGTTTATATAAATGTGGATGGTAAGTTTTTCTGTAGTATGTATTATTAAAATTAAAAGTATATTAATGTAACTTTATAGAACAGACATAAAAATATAATAAAAACTAAGTAATTTTTAAGATAAAATTGTTAAAGTACTTTAAGTATAATATTTTCAGACAGAAAATTGTCAGAGTTTGTTAATAGATTTTATTACCCAACTCATTTCGTCTTACTAGTTTCGAAATTTCAAGTTTATTTAATACGAAAATTTTTAATTTTCTTCAAAAAAAGTATCGAAATTTGAAGAACAAAAATATATAATAGCTTATACAAACTGAAATTAGCAATGTTAACATATTTTATTCTTTTACACTGTGTTAATGTAATAATTTGTACATTCGTAAATTCAGTCATATCGTCATCCATTTATTTTTCCTACTTCATAGAAATATGCTTATTTTTTAGGTGATAATAATTTAGATACACCTATAGAACAGATGAGAAATTTAAATTCTGACACTTGCCAATGGGATTTTGATAACGAAACGTGAAAATTTACATTACAGGTATATAAATTTATGTATATTAAGTCTTCAACAGATCGTTGTTTTTATATAAGTAAAGTATTCTTGAAGTGTCAATTGCACTCAAAATACATGTATGTTGAATATGTTAAAAAAATAAATATATGTATTGTTACACTTAAAATCTTATAACATACTTGTTTCTTATTCCAATACAAATCGTACTTGTTAGAGTACCTTATGAAACAAACAAAAATGTTAAATCTAAATCATTTTGAAGAGCATAGTATGACCATGAAACATGAAAAAAAACATTTAACGTAAATAAAGAATGGAATATAAGAATGAAGGTTAGAACATTGTGCTATCTTCAAACTTGTATACATTTTTTAAAATAACTTTTATGTTACCATCACAATAATAAAACAATAAAGAAAATTGTTTACTCAATAAAATGATAAATAAAAAATCGTAGGATTATGAGAATTAATAACTATTACGTAAAACAGACTACGATCATATTTACTAGGTACGCAAAATCTGTAATGTTAACAACTATTGAAAATGCAATCTTTTTTTTTATTGAAACTCATTATTTCTACATGAAAGACGTATACATTATCGCATTGATATAAAAATTTACAAAAGAAGTTCGATTATTTCTCTTTAAAAATTAGTTACACTGCTCCATTAACAGACTTGATAAAAAACAACACTGCAAAGCCATTAAATTGCACATTGCGAAATGGAATTAATAATAACAAAAAATAAGTCGAGGAACATGGAGGCCAAAAAGTTCACTGCACTGTCATGGATGTTATAAATTTTTGTATATTATTCCTTACTGTTAATAATTGCAATAATAAATCCCACAAAAATATTAATCAGGTATAATAATGATAACCGTGAACAATAATACGGTAGTAATAACTTTCAGTATTACTGTCGCAATTATAATATGTGGAATATGTTCGTCGCAAGTATAGAGACATTATTCATAATTAATCAATAATTTGTATAATTAACACAATTTATAAATTCGTAGAATAGCAAAAATTAATATTATAAAAAAACATCACTACCATCTTTGGGAGAAAATATACACATATATAATAGTGGGACAAAAAGACCGTGTTAATGGCCGAAGAGGGACGCGCGTGGAAAAGTCTAAAATACAGTCATACAAAATTATTCCGTACTTTCGGAGTGAGATACATCAATATATATTGAAGGTTTTTCTAAAAACATAAAATTCCAACAATTCGCGAGACTATTGCTTTATACAAAGTTGCCTTACATTTCTTTCGCGTCTTGTTTATTTGTCTGTCATAACTTCTAATTATCGAGACCAAACTGTACATGTTTTTTTTAGTTAATTACTAATTGTGTCGTAAAGCAAACGGTGACATTTATTTCTGATCAAGGCAGGAATTAAGTTTAAATTCCCCGGATTTTAATATTGTTTTTTGCATTGCTCCTCATTTATACGTCTTGAATGTTACTTTACTAGTTTACATTTTTATGTAAATATCAATAGTAAACTTATTTTCATAAAATGCAGTTGTGTAAGTATAATGCATGGAAATATACTTATCGCTTTATAAATAAAAAAGATTAATTTATGTCAAATAACAAGATTTAATACTTTAAGTTTATTACTTTCCTACGTATCTTCTATTAATTTGAAATTATTATTATATTAGAAATATTAAGGAGCTCTTTAAAAATCCATTAATTATGATGTCTGAATCGATAAAATTTCGCAGCTACTCACAAAGTTACAAACATTTCGCACTTCATTAAAAATATATATGTATATACGATCATATTTTAATTGTAATTATGATAAGAAAACAGTCTTCCATTGCACTACACGTATGCTTTCCCAATCCTCCTCGTTTTTCCACTGTATATATTCCATTAAAAGTTAAACTTATCTAAGAAAATGACATTAACTGTTACATTTTGTAAAGATTTGCTTCTGTTATGATGTTATAACAATTAGTATCTCATAAGAAATAAATTTCTAAGTTTCAATTTAAGTAGCATTAGTCTAACGATAAATTTTAAAGCGACAAATGAAATTTTAAAACACCAAATACAAAAACATACGTATTTAAAATTGAATAATTGTAGAGAAATAAAATCTTACAATTGTTGTATTACACTTGTTTTGTGAAATTCAAATGTAGAACTGAGTTAAAATAAATTACAATGTTATAGTAGTTTTTTAAGATTCTTTAATCATTGTAAAAGGTTTTCGCTCGGTATACTTTCAATTTGGAAAATGTGTGAAGATTCACATAATACATTTGTTTTCATAAAATCTTATATTGCAACTGAAACTGCTTAAATATATGAAGTTTGTGGCACTCTATATACGGAGGAAAGGGTATAGCCCGCCCCTAAGTGCGTATTACTTTAGTTGCTTACGAAATGTTTATATAAATTTTATTACATCGTCATGTATAGTTGGAGTGGCATAAAATACAATAATTACAGGTTGCAATTATAATCAAATGTATCTAATATATCGCTATTGATCAAAAGATCAAAATTATTTTTTAAAGTTCAGAAGTAAAAATTCTTGCAACATTCTTGTATTCAAAATATAAAAAAGTCATACTAAATATAAAATACAAAACAATTAGTAATCATAATTAACTTTTTTAATATTGTAGGAAACGTATTTTTGTTAAGAAAATTTGTTTATTAGTTCATAAAAAACGCTTTTATTTTCTTTTTAAAGTACTCAAATGTTTTTGTATAGAAAAGTGCTTTATATAAAGTACATGAATACACTTTTCATTAACATGAAACATATACTTCGCTTTATCTACAGATATAATAATTTTTGTTATGGGTACTAAAAGTAGAAAACTTGTTTTTCAAGTTTCAGTTATAACTTTAATAAAATATAATGCATTTGATATTTTCGTAAAAAGTCTAATAATAGATTTTAATTCATGATAAAAACAATAAAATAATATACATATGATGTTAAAAACACATTTAAAATTATTTTGTCAATGAGTATTACTGCAACTGATACTCGTAATTATCAAATTTTACGTGTTTCGTGAATCTTGCGAATTACTCAGTGTACAAGAGTCATATTTGTTCTGAGCAATAAAAAAGTTTCTACCACCATTAGAAATGTAATTTCAGACATCGAAAAATTATTAAAAAGCAGAAATTTATAGCTCAATATCGTCTTCATGTTTTACGAAAGTTAGTTACACCTGAAGACCGTACAGAAGTTAAATTCATAGGTGTATTAATTTTGAAAAGAATATTTTAAAAAATGTTATAATACACATTCGTTCAATAATGATTTAAAGTTGCCAAGTTTTTATCATGAATTTTAATAACTGCTTTTATTAAATGATTATTAAATTCTTGAAAAATAATTTTTTTACATACGTTTTTGACAAGTAGTACATCATATAAATTATTAAATTTCGTATTCTGAAATTTATATATAAATAGAATTTAAATTTGAGTCTATTAACCAAAACTACTTTTTAAGAACTCGTCGATCGATCTGAAGAACATTTCTAACATTTGTTATTATAAATAACATTTTGCGGTAAGTTGATGGTACATCTGCACAAGACTATTTGACGACACTTACAAAAGTACATTACTTTATGTTTCTTTTGGTTAATTCTCCATGAACTTCCGCAGAATGCACTATGTCATTATCCAAGTATCATTCGCATGAAAAGATATGAAATCGAATAAGACTGATAAGGGGACGAACACTGCAATTTCCGAAATCCCAAAAATATGAAAATAGAAATCGTTGTGCTATAGCATTAACAAATTTAGTAACATTATCTTGACCGCTTGTCTAACTAATTTCGTAAAAGGTAAAAGTAAATGTGATATCCAAGATAGATTTAATCGAAAGTAATTTTTCCATCGGAAAATCGACTTTTCCGAAAATGTAGTTTACAATCATTATTTCATAAACATGAAGATATTTCCATGTTAATTCAAATACATTAATATTCGTTAGATACAATATACATTTCGCATGTTTAAAACGAAGACAAGGTCAGTTGTGCGCAAGAGTCGACCTCCGATGACAAAAATCGACTTTCGTAAAAGTCCTTGCATTCGAAAGAGATACTTGTATCGATGCAGAACCCATCTTGGCTGCTGCTATGTCTATACAATTAATAATATAACGTTAATTATAATTATCTTACTTAAATCTAGTTCAGCGTATTAATAGCATAGTCATCGTTCTTGTGGTCACCCTTTCCAAGGAATAAAAATTAGATGTCCTCTTTATCGTGAGGACAGAGGAGCAAAAGTGTAAAAGAAAGTTGTTATGCACGTGCATACTGTACAGGCCTCACACCTCATTTCTGATTAAATAACTCTATCCTTGAGTCTTCGGTCTGCCGGTACCCTAAATCACCATTGTCCAGTGTTTACCTTTATTTTTTTCCTCTTGTGTGATAACGCAAAGCCAACTATTGCCGATAAATGCCAAAAATATTGGAACGAAACGAAAATGAAAAAGATTAGCACCGATATTGCACTGGCCACGTAATGAAATTTTGGAAAAACTATGAAAACAATTTTCTTGAATTAACTGTTTAACGATAAAATGCGATGTCCAACGTAAACCATTACATTTATTATTTTTGACACATCGGCGAATAGTTTGTAAAGTCTCGAGTCACCGTGATGCGGAAAAAAGAAAGGCATGCGTCGCGTTAAACAGTGCACGCCGGGCACGTGAAGAAGCACATGAATTTCTTGACAAGCACATTGATCAAGTTCAAGGTTTGTGCTAAACAGCACCATGATCTTGATCTATCACGGAATTGCTGTGACTGACGATGATATTGGGCGCGATGTGTGCACACGTTGCTACTCGCATCGCTTGGTGGCAGTGGCAATGAATGACAAATATTTCGTGGTAACCGCAGTGCTATGTGACCTGGAATGGGTCGTGTTACGCGTGCGACCACCGTTACTTCGGCCGGCTGCGGCCTCATTCGGGATCACCAGTTAGCCATGCCCGGTTTGTTTAACGTCATGAAATATATTTGACATGAACTTCCACCCTTTGCTGACGAGAAGAACACCTGAACGTAATAATATGGCCATATTATTATGAAATATTATTTAACAAATAATTATTACGAAATAAAACCACCTTTATTGACACATCATTTTTACTCACTTTGTCATTTCGTTCGCAAAGGAATTTGAGCCTTTGAGCTTTTTTGTGCATGAACACTCCATCAAGATGGCCACTTTCTACGCTCCTGATTTCAATGGCCTTATTGCCCCAACCCATAATTTGTCCTGTACCTATATACGCGACGCTCGTAGGCATTTCACCCCACTGCAATACCATTGTTTTCGAAACTCTACCATATGTGTTTACATATACACCTTCGTTATCGTAACAGAGTAGAAGTTGCATGCCGTTGCTATTTGGTAATGCAACGATACAATGTGGACAAATCGGTCCTTGTGTCTAAAAAAGAAATTCATTTTACTCCTTAAATAAAGTTTAGTGTACGACAGTTTTATCACTGACATTTGTCATTAACGTATTTATAATTTCGTTACAATAATTCTTAGCTTACGTGTTTAGGCAAATATATATCGTAAACAGTAGCAGAGTCTAAGTCCACAGCATGGAAGCCATCAGCACTGCCATAGATTACTTTTAGTCTAGTGCCTTCTTCAACGGTCAAATCAACGAGTAGTGGTCTATGTGCGAGTTCACCGAATGATTTAAACGCCATGAATTTATGATAAGGTTTTGGCGCCCATGCATAAATTTCTATCGAATCCTTCAGCGCAATGACAAGGAATTTTATTCTTTCGTATTTGACTATTTTAAAGTGCACTGCTCCTTGAAGATCGCCAACATTGATCCAACCATTACGACGCTCAACTTGCTGCAATTGTAATTTGTTGACAATTTCAATAAAAGAATCTATATAAAATGAATTTTATTACAAATACTATATACATGTATTATAAATAAATAACACAAAATATTACATAAGTGAAAATGCGCGTTTCAGTAAAGTACAACAGAACAATACTTACATCACTGTGACCGTCAGTTCGTAAAATTTTGCTTTTTAACCAAGATAAGTAATAGACTCGCACTCTATTTTTCTTTCCGCTGATCGTGACCAAAATGTTTTGTCCTTCCAAAACCTCCATTTGCTGAAATCGTCTTCTGCTAATCAACTGGTACACTTTGCCTTGTCCGCTTCTATCCAGAAGCATTAATCCATTTTCTGTGCCAATAAGTAAATTGACCCCTAAACAAAAAAGTTTGGTAATTAATTGCTGTACTAATTATGATGTTATCATTTTATCTTCTTGTAACTAAAACAAGTTTATATTTCATTTTTGTAATGTATAAGAATTTAGATTGTATTAATTATTTTAGTTACCCCACAAAGCAGCACAAAGAATTTCACTGTTGAATCGTTTTTTATATTTGCGAATCTCTGGTGTATCGGAAGCTAAATCGTGACTGGTTGGTGTAACGTTAACGTTAACATGAGATTCCCTTCGTGCAGGTCCAGCACCGAATCCGAATGTCAAGAATGACCGCTGTTTCTGTTGAAGTGCATATGGAGGAGATTTTACAGCTTGACGATACTGTAAAAAAGTCACCTTCATTAGTAATTTTTCTTAATTAATATAAAATTAACTGATTAACTATTGCGATACTAGGAAAGTTATTAAATTCATTCTCCAATAATTGTGTGTAGACAACGTTCCCAATAACTGGTTTTACATGCCGTATGCCAAGTTTACAGGTAGAAAAGATTAATGTTACAATACTATATATAGCCTATGAAATTATGTAACATAGTAGTTTCTAAAACAAACTGTACAAGACCTACATTGGTTACACAGGCGAAAATATAAGTATTGCAAGTGTTATTCAATACTCGTCTTTTTTATTTGAGATACAGAAAAATTGACAATTTTGTCTGCTTTAATAATAATTTTATAATGTTTAGTCATGTTTTAACATGACTTTTTTCCAAAAGTTTTTCACAATGCTTTTTATTCACCTTCACATATTGAAATACATACACTTTACATATATAAATACATTTTTGGTTATTAACAAAAGGATAGTATATGTGTGCGAAATGACAGAATAATGTAAGTTACAAGATATGAAAGGTAATTTATTTACAAAATGTATTAATTATTCAGAAAATTGTAAATGTAAATCACGCGAACTATAAAGTAAGTATAATTATTAATCTTTATAATACAGAAATCAACAAAAAATAATTTTTAATTATAATTAATAGTTTATGAAAGTTAAAGAAATAATGTGTTCTTAAAATACGTATGTTTAATAACAAAATTAATAATACTGCAATTAAGAATGCAATTAATAACGCATGTAAACCCTATAAAAAGTAATAAATGACTGGTAAAATGGCAATAACGCATGCAGTAACTATAGAAGAATAATCTAAATAGCCCAATTGAAAGCTTCAAGATCGTATTTAAACATCACTCAACTTTTCAAAATACAAATTCACCAAAACAAATCCAAGAGATTATTTTAAAAGATTGTTTTAGTTCAAAGCAGAGTATTCAAATACAAGTTGTTACACGTTATTATAAGTTGATGTACAATATATAAAGGACTTGTTCAAATAAAGAATTGTCCCCATTATAACTTACACCTTCTACTGAATTTCTATTCACAGATATTAGTTGTTTGTGTAATAAGTAATGAGAAACACTTAACAAAATAGTACCTGAAACATTTTGATTTAATTCAAATTTAAAGTAAAGGTATATTTATAACAATTCCATGAAATACATAAAGGTTGTTAGTATACAAAACCAATCTTAAGGAGCAAATAATTAATATAGGTATAAATCAGTAGAAGTGTTATAAAACGAAAACCAACATTCCAAGTAGATTCCCAAACATATGATGCAATGAGTGCAGCGTGAAAAACGTTTGTTCACTGTGAAGAATCCCAATAGGAGAGAAGCGACACTGAATTTATGTAGATGGATGAATAAATACTTACATTGTGATTAGTATTGGGATTGGGGTTGTCAGTAGAGAGGGGCCCTGCGCTTCTAGTTAGAGCTCCCGCGTGTCCCACAAAACATAACATAATTTTGTATTAGTCACGTTGATTACCGTAATTGATGCTTTATAGAACGTTTAATGTATAATAGATTTTAACCGAATTAGAGTAAATACCACGTTCGCGTACGTTTTACGTTCATTACACTGTGTATCAAACCTACGTTTAAATTGTGTATAAACCTATGTTTGACACATAGCTAATGTTTGTTATGAAATTATTTGAATTAAACAATTTATTCTTGAATAGAGGGTTACCTGTTGCATATAATTTACAGTGTTTGAAACAGTTAGTGGAGTTTACGTTTAAATAATAACTTTTTAATTTAAGTCATAATACATATGACATTTTTCTTATTTAGTTAAATTTTATTGTAATTTATTAATGTAGACATTTATGTTGAAATATTCTATTTAATTATATTTAATTAGCAAGTACATCTGTTGCAGTATTTAAGTTTAAAACACCGCCTTACATAGTTTTCACAGGTTAAATATGTGGCA
>JABFPT010000534.1:8285-19290 GCA_022817245.1 Nixonia krombeini | reverse complement strand
AATTTATTAATGTAGACATTTATGTTGAAATATTCTATTTAATTATATTTAATTAGCAAGTACATCTGTTGCAGTATTTAAGTTTAAAACACCGCCTTACATAGTTTTCACAGGTTAAATATGTGGCACTATTGAAGCATTTTTTGTTAGAAACACGCGTAACATATTCTTGAATGATAAATGTAGTTAAATTTATTTAATGTATTTTTCCACGATAACTTTGGTGGAAGATGACCTTCGCTTTAGAAAATTAAAAAAAAAACAGGGAAAAGAAGTGGAAGAATTTAATAATCATAGTCATGATACAGAAAAACTGTAAAGAATTTTTTTGGTTCAGGGAATTAATGATTGCCATAAGAAGATTTTCCATCTTTATGCATAACTCTTCAAAACAAAATATAAACTGAATTCTAAAAATATAGGCACGCACTATTCGTCTTGTATACTGAATTTTATAAAAAAAGCCATAAAGTAGTAATATTATAAATCTTGTAAAAAGGGAAACGGAGGAGGATAAAAATACATTTTAACATAAACGAGAAAAAATTAGGACTAAAGCGATAGCAAGACTATTAAAAACTAATCTAAAGCTTTGCAACGTGTTAAAGCAACAGTAATGTTACTAACGAATTAAAACTTCTGATGCTTCGATAGTTTGAAATACTTAATTTTAACGAAAAAATTAACATATTTCTGAAAAGTAATATTACTGTTGACTTTGACATTACTGTGTCAGTTACTTTTGCGAGTGCCAAATACATTCTTCATAAGACTATCACTTACGGTAATGCATTGCCAGATTTTATCTATTTTGCCGTATTCCGTAAGTTTACTAACCCTTCTATAATTGTTCGGAAACAACAACGATTACAACAACGATTTTACCACACAGTGCATGTGAAGAACGAAAAACATTCGCAAAGTACTGACACGACATTCCCAATGCAAGTGTCTATACTCTTCGGACCACAGACATAATTTGTGAGAAAGAAATTTGTATTTCCTGCAAATATAAAAAACGGCATTTTTTTATTGAAATGGAAAGAGATTCTAAGAAAGCATAACAGAAGTAATTTTAATTAGAGAATGTTTCCTCATATATGAAAATGCTTGTAATGTAAATAATTCAGTAAAAATCTGATGTTCGAGCGTAATATATTAATTTAGAAATAAAAGATCGTATGTATTTGAAAGTAATTATAGTTCCAAGATGAAATGCTTAATTTCTTTAAGTTCACTAACGTTTGTAATATTATAAAGATAGAGCGTCATGAAACGATATAACTACTCCTTGTTCTAATGTAATCTAATGTCATTATTATAAAAGAATTTCTCCTAGTATACCTATAATAAAAAAAAAAGATGATATGATACTGAAGAAATACAGTATATAGTTTGTGTAATTATAAACGTTCTGATGTTCGAAAAAACTACATATCACTAATTTGTTTAAATGCTAAGAGTGTATATACTGTAATGCACTAATCTGAGACAGAGAGTTATTCAAAAATTCTGAAATTACTAAACTATGAATTGTTTTCAAAAAATAACTTCATGGTCTTTTTATATAAAGTTAATCTTTGATTTGTAACTGCTGAAAACTAAGATTCGAAACATTTTTGTTAAAATATTTACTTCATTATTTACAAAATAAAAAGACCATTATAGTATATAGGTTTTTGCAATTGAAATGGCAACATTATTATGTCTGTGGATTTTTATCGGTATTCTTTAATCCTGAGTAGACTGTAAACGATAGCACGTGACACTTGCAAAATAAACATTTCGACAAGCGTTGTAGCGTCAGGAAGAAAAAGAAAACTTGCGGTTAAATTGCTGACCTCCTCACTAGTTGATTTGTCTTGTCGTTGACCTGGAGACGAAGTCAAAAGGTCAGGCAAAACGGAACTGGGCCTGGAGCCTGGTGACGAATCTGACCTCTGGAAGTCACCGCCACTTCCGGTTGTACCACTTACTCTAGCACGATCACCACCATCTCGATTCTGTAAAATATTAAACATCAATGTAGTAAAGCTTATGTCACTCAACTAGTCATTGAAATATTGACAGTCTGGAGAAATCAGCTGCGGAAAGTTATTACAATTATTCTGTCAGACTTCCATTTTAAACGAAAATGGATTACAAATAATATTTTGCAACATTCCGTGTTAGGGACAAGTTCTAATTTTTGACAGATAATAACTATTCTAATACTGATTATTAAATCAACTTTACATTTAAATGTGCATGTAACTCAATAAAAATATTCCAGACAGGCTATAGCCACTTTCTCCGTTTTTAAATCGATTCATAAGGAAGTTTCGGAATATGAATAAATTAAATAAAATTAAAAACAAATGCATTTACAATGAATAAAAAGCTTTTTCAGCATGATAAAGCAAAGATTGAAGAACAGATTACAAACAAAACACTTTATTTGCAAACGATATGTTTTATAAAAATTGCATAAATTCGTGCAAACTATTCTAAAGCATTTCGTTATATTGCTTTGTCAAGAAATGTCTATATTTAATATTTTTTCTCAAAGTAATATTTTAATTTGGTACAAATAACGAATATATATCACGTACATGTACGTGTATATAATATTAAAAAAAATACCATAAAGAATACAATACGGACATTACATTACATTAGAATATTGAAACTGTTCATATGGTTAATGACATCGTCATTAAGTATTATACAAAGAATGCATTTGTAATAGAAGTTCGATTAATAAGTAGATTGGCTTCTTGTAATAATTACTTGCAGTACAATTAATACTTGTCATACCTGAATGTGTAATTAGGTCTAATTTTATAATCTTTACATATAGTATAGCAATGAAAATTTTGTAAACCCGTAAAGTAATATTTTATAATAAATATAAGCTTAGTAACAAAAATAAAAAGTGCAAGACAATACAACATAAGTCGTAGAAGACAATTCAGTCGCAAGACAAATAACGTGATAGACGTGTACATAAGATTAATGAATGGAAACAACGTTCTCAAGCACAAATACATAATGCAATGTAACGCTTAGAAACATAACGCAGTACATACATTGACATTTAGCAACAAGCAAAATTAACAGGAGGACTGTTTAAAGCTTACTAAAAACTAGTTTCTCATCCTATAAAAAATTTCTTATTAATACATTTGAATTTATGTACTTTTTCATTCCTTCTAATTTGTAAGACTATTTACATGTAATCGTCGTCGTAAGAGAACTAATATTCTAAATATATACAAAATCTAAAACTAATTTATTAAACATAAAGTCAATAAAACCATACCTAAAAATAGATACAGGCAAAAGTTTTTTATCAATAATAAAAAATAATAAATCGTTATTTTTAATTCTCTAGGTTTACTTTACTAAAAAACATACTAAATAGTATAATAATAAGTTGAAAAAGTATTTTTTAGGAATAATACGTATCTATGCATCACGTACCTATATAATTGTAATCGCGTAATAATTTTAGAATCATAATGTTCAATAATATAGAAAATGAAAAATAAATATTTTTATCTTGACAAAGTGCAACACTTCCCTTTTGAATTGTTTGGTATTAATTTTTCACTCAGTGTTTTGAAACTAATTATATACACAAAATTATTTTACAGCAGCTAAGATAATTGATATTTCAATCCATCTGTAATAATTCTATACAAAAAATAATAATGGCTGAATAATTTATGCTGAAGATACAATATTACTAAATAATTCGATGTGAATGAAAATTGATATTTTTCATAGTTTTGCCAATATAATCTATTGAAACAGAAATGGTAGATAAAGCTTAACTAATATATTTTACATGCTAAAATTGTAACAAAAGTTGTACGAGTACGCGATTGACGGTCGCTTACATACTCACGCACATTCGCACATACATACACAAAAATAAGCGCAAAGATTAGCATTTAATAAGCTCCATGCAACAGTATATGCAATCGCTGCGATCATTCACTTAATGCACTAGCAATATATTAATAACACGTTACATACGTTTCTTACACTTAGATTATTTTTACATCCAAAATGATGACAATTCATTACCTTCGTTATAAAAAATTGTTCATTCGAAGAGGTGAATAACTAATTTTCTTTGGTATTCTGGTAAATTCATCTTCAACTTAATATAAACGAATGTTATCATAATCTTTGTAAAAACATCTTAGATGAATCGAATGATCAATGATTAACTTATTGACTGAGATTCACTTGCATGAAAATTATATTCTTTTAAACGCTTATAAAAATTGATAAGGTTAATAGCATCACATTTTGTTAATAAAATATGTTAGAAAATAACATAAACATTAGTAAATCATAACTTGCTGCTTAATCACGCGTTATATCATATTAGAACAGTAATGTAAAAAAAACAAACAAATATTAATGTACATGTCAAGATAAAACAGAAAATATGATAGTTCATTTCAGACCGATACGGTTGCTTATAGCTTTCAAAAAAGCGACACACGCAAATGTGTTTGTGTGAGTAAAACACAAAATAAAAGTAGAAGAAAACAAAAAAAAAACACGCGCATAGAAAAATCGTCGAACGGCGAAATGTCGGTTCTGTCTGATACTAACTCTTTACAGTCATGGTTATACAATACATACGCTAATGCAGGCCTTCAGTCAGCTCCTACATTTTCTATGCAGGATCTTCTTTGATTATTCAACATCATTCGACGCTTTAACTTCGATCATAATGTAAGAATGAATCTGATGAAGATGATCCTGAACAGAAATGATAACTAGAGTATGCCTACATAAGCCCATGATTAAAGAGAAAAAATAAATGTACATTTCAACGAAAGATAGAATCAAAAGAATCAAACAAAGAAAATAATGCATTTTGCATTAATCACAGAAAACTTTAGTCACTCTCATTTCCATACATCCTCCGACGTTTCGTCACGGCGATGATAACAGCGGCATAACGTGCAGTCTTCACGCCTTGATATATGGAGAGACGAGATGTAAAAATCCCCAACGAAATTCCATGCGGTTAGTCCTCCGCTGAGGCCCAGACTCAAAAAAGATTGCTGTCGCAACGGAATTCAACCCTCCCTGCGTATATGGTATGTGCATAACTTATAATACAGGAAGGAGCGGATTTGGAAACAGTGTCAGGAAAGATAAGGACTGACTCTTTTTGCACTGATTCTGAGCTGACGAACCTCCTCTCCCTTTGAAATGAATTCAAGGGCACTTCATCTCTGACTAATACATCCATGGAAAATTTAAATAATCGCAGCATAACTCTTTTTTCTTAACTATCGACATAGTGTGCAAACGAAGTTATTCCTTTTATTTTAATTTTTGCGTGACTCAAATACCTGAAATGTTTAATAAAAAGAGAACAAGCTAAACGCTATGTGAGAATAGGTATACATATCGGTGAACATTGTTCACATTTGCTAACAACCTTGTAAATGTAGAGTAGAAGAGTTTAAATAATAATTCTACTGATAAAAATAGTGAACAGCAATGACAATAATCGTACTGCAAAGATTTAATACGCAGTTCTACTGATAAGAACAAAACTATTTAGTAATGAGATGGGGAGAGGCAGATGCGTCTAAAGCCCGAGCTCTCTAATAATATTTGTATACTTTATCTGATGAAGGGACAAGCATTGACGCAACGGGGGCGTTAATAAAAGCAGAATATCTATTGATAAACTCGTATTGATATATAATTTAAAGAATAGTTCGGATTTAAAAGAAATCTGATTGCTGTAAAATACCGATCCGCCACTTTTTAAAATTTCTAATGAGTATCGATGCAAAGAAATATGACTCTACAACACTACTTTTCTCATATTCACGTCTCGCGTTTCAGGTGATCTCATTTTCTCATATTTTCTACAAACTACAGCTATAATGAAATTGGTTAAATAACAAATGTATTATCAATAATTGCAAATGTAATGTCAGTGATATGACAAAGTAATTGTTAGCAAAATTTCGTTGTGTAATTCCCAAACTAAATACAACCAATTTCATTTGATATTCAAAATCACATTTTTCCGAACGAATCACATGTAAGTACAACTATACAAATATTCTCAATGATTACTTATTTCAAATGAATAATTTGATTATTTATTAAAGCTTGTAATTAGATAGAAATATTTACTAATGTCGGTATTTCGAATAGTATATTCATTTAACATCTTATATCATAAAAAAAGGCAAAGAATAAATTGTTAGTGTGCCCAGATAAATCAGTATATAAAAACATATAAATACTATCATAATGTGTAGTATTTTACACATGTGTTATTTATGTTTATACTATTATCAAAAATCGTTGTGATTATACCCACATGTGAATCTTCGCAAACTGATAATTAGCAAGATCAAAAAACAGGAAGAATGTTGAGAAGGTTTGGGGAAGAAGTCGGGATGAATTTGTGAAGAGACGCAGGGCAGGCACGCAGGCAGGGTGGTTCTCACTCTCGGAACTGACCTGGGTAATAATCGGACTGTACTCGCTAGCAGTGGTGCTGGCCGTGAACTTCAAAGTTCCCGCATCGTCACCGGCGGACGAAGCTACGTCAGAAGCCCTGTAACTGCGCCTCCTGCGACAATTTTCCACTTTTTCACGTGTGAACAGGTCAATTATGCTTCTTTCTTGTTGGTGTTGCTGTTGCCGATTGCCAAACACGATTTCGCTTTCCGTTTTCTCTCTTCTAGGCCTCTGCAAAGGCGGATCTCGCCCGAATGAGAAATTTGTTAATATTGGTTCGCCGGCTGACGATCCAGTACCTTTCTCGCCAACGATTAAAGTGACACTTATCTCACTTCCACGTCGATGTCCGCTCGCGAAGATGCTCGAGCGTGACGAGTCGGATTTTTGGAGATAAGCGGAATGTCTTGTTGACGGAAAGAAATCAGAGTTTTCTCGTCTGAATGCACGTGCAAAGGCACTTGTGTTGCCGAGTTTCGAATCAGATTCTTGCCTCCTATGTGCCGCTTTCAGCTGGAGTTTCTGCTGCTGCTGCTGCTGTTGTTGTTGCTGCTGCTGCTGCTGTTGTTGGTAATGGTAATCCTGTTTCTTCCGCCCTTGATACTCCGGCCGCTTCATCGTCTTATCGCTTGAGGACGAGGAACGGTCGTCAGTCGATGACTTGTTGTGGCCGGCCTCCTGCTTCTCCTGTTTCGTTTTATCCAATCTTTCATTAAAGCTTTGAAAGAAGCGAGTAAAATCCCACTCCTTTAGAAGCAACTGCTCGTCTATCTCCAAGCCATCAGATGCTGTTCTATCGTCGTGATTAAGTTTCTATGACGCGTACGACGATAATGAAACAGTGAAAAACAAAAAGTAAAAATAAAAACGATACGAACAATGGAAGTGAACGTGCGATATGTGATGCGATGCATTTTGCTATACTCGATGTGTATGACTTGTGATGTATAAATGTTAAACATTATAGCGATATATAATCGTTACAGTGTCAAGTATTTCTGTCATCACAGATGCAAGTGTGCTTGTAATAAATGCCGTACGACAAGAAAAGAACAGGCAGTATGCTTGGTCTGAGTTTTTGAACTCCAAAGCCAGTCGGTCTTTTAAGTAATGTGTACATAATATTGCAGGCAAACGAATATCGGTTCATTAGTGTCGTATAAAATTCACTAACGGGAACACATGAAATTACTACAATACTATTGAAGGGTTATGAGCCAGAAATAAATAGCATAAAAAATGTAATATTAGATTAGTTAATACTGGCTTGTAACACCTCAATTCAGTCACACGTGTATTATTTTATCATTCGGAATAATTTTGATCATTTCAAAATTACATAATTATCTATCAAATTATAATTTCCTTTTCCTTTGAAACATCATAAAACCATATTTTTTATATAATAAGCACTGTAAGCCCGGCAGTAGCTAAATCGTATTTAATCATATTTGATTTTTCTCATAAAATATGAATATTATATACATTTAAAGTTTATCCAACGAAATGTCTAATTATTCTAATTTTGTATATTTTAATTGCTTAAAACATGTGAACAATTAACATCAATATTCATTAATTATAAAATACGTAGTACTGTATTTCATTACGTTATTAATTATAGTTAGTACAAAATGGAAAAAAGACTAAAACCAGCTCAGTTCGCTTTGTAAAATTATGTAATTATACTGAGATATGAGAAGTAATAATTGTATGTCATTAAATGATAAAACGTTCCAATGATAAAAGGAAACGTGTGATAGCAAAATTCCACGAAGCTTACCAAATCCTGACTTGTACAGCGTATACATAAATCAATAAAAAGGACAGCATTGTCATATATAGTAACTGACATCTACACATTAATTTTTCACAATTCATTCAGAAGCAGTAAGAGTTTCGAAAATGTACTCACTCGTTTCATGACTAGTGTACGATCTCCTGATTCCTCCTCATCTGGTGTAGGTGGTAACGGTCGGTTTGGAGCACCACCTTTTGTAAGCAATATTATCATTTAAACACACATTTTATTATATCAAATATATACATACCAAGAAAAATGTAATCTGTAGAATTTTTTACTTCCATATACATTTTAATACTAAATGTATATGGCAGTATATAACTACATACATGAGTATGTAACTTAACTAAGTCTATGTAAAAAATTATTTTTATACTTGTGTTCATTCTATAAACATGGACCAATCATTAAAATGGATTAATTTCTAAAGTAAGTTCTAATGAAGCATATAAATCTAGACTTACACAATTAAATAAAATCGACCGTGTACGGTTGCGATTATATTATCCATCTACGGCTTCTTGTAACGTTGAAGTTACATAGGCATACACTTCCATTTCCTACGACTTACAGTCAACTCTCCTATAACGCAGTACTCTTATAAGGTGATTTCCAGATAACGAGGCACAAATCAGTCTGGTTTCTAGTAGGTTAAAACTGAGTTCCTTCAAGCGCGGTTTTCATATAACGCTGTACAAATTATTCGCGCTATAGGAGAGTTTACTGTATTTCACTTCATCATTATAATGTGGCATAGTATTTTGTTGCCCCTCCTACTCCGATGAATTTTCTTTATGGTAACTTGTGTTTTCTTTTCTTACATCAATGCCTATTTTCCAAATTGGTTTTAAAGTGACATAGTGATAAATATTGTGCAAAAAATTAAACTATAGAAGGTTACGGAAACAAAATACTGAATTGTATACCACAGGAGAATTTTTCTAAGTAAAGTTAGAAAGTAGTAAAGTTAGATATTTAAAATGTTTGTTTTTGTATCGTACCTTTTGGCTTACCTTCGTGGTGCGAATTATGGACATTGTGCGACGAGGAAGACGAAGAATCTGATGATGGCCTGAAAGGAGAAAATTCGGGTCTGCAGGACGTGAGCATAAAGATGAAGAGACGATGTAACGATATACGTGTGATGCATATGCATATGCATGGTGGATGTTTCGATGGCGATGCAGTTGACCAGACGATACGAAATGTTGAAAACGGGATGAAATTAATGGAAGATGAAACGAAATGAGATTAGTATTTGACGAGACAATGATGAACTGCTGAACTATTATATGTAGTTATCAACAGATGAATTTCACGACTTACAGTGGTTTTGGTGGATCACTTGCGAGTAAAGTTCCATCATTTCGCACATTATTGCCACTAACATCTTCGATATCATCATCGCTATCGCTTTCAACTGCCAATGCCTGAAAAATAAAATAAAATATTGTAAATAACATTTTAAGCACAATATTATATATTTGTTCAATTATTATTTATTTTATAGCTTTGAACTGATGATTGGTTAATTTTTGGAAAAGTTGATTTGATACTTCAAAATATATAATGAATCTATTAGTAAGCAGTTAAAATGGAAGTTAGCAATATCCATAAATATCTCAATGAAAATAAATGTCTAAATATTTATTTTAATTAATTCACATAACAATTCAATTTTTTAATTAATTAGTTTTTCCTTGTTATTAAAAGGAAAACATGGAGATTTCTCAAATTCAAAGTGTTTATAAACATTACTAGGTAAAAGGAATTTTTATAAGGAGTTAATGTATAAATTTATTATCGCTAATGCAATGTTTTTTCTTAAACACTGATATTATTTGAATATTATTAATATTAATAATCTTATACTATCTTAAAAATACAATATTATACTATTTGTAACAACATGGTTAAACAACAGAAAGTACGGAATAAAATATAAATGTGCAGGCGGAAAGAGATGTCAGACAAAGACGTGTAAAAGAAAGAAAAGCAAGCAATTGAAGAGAACAAAGTCATGCTGTATTGTCGCAGTGCTTACTTGATCAAGTACACTGGATGATTGACTCATCTGTTTGCTGTTCTGATCATTACTGCTTGTTGGTTGATTCAAATTCGATGTCGACGAAGAGGCAGAACTCTTATGCTGCCGGTTGGGCCTTGGCGGGGCCTCAGGGCCCTGTGACACACCAAGCTCGTTGAGTTGAGCGGCCAGCATATCCAAGTCCTATCACCCACGCACACACACGCACAGCCCGGTTAGTGACAATGCCGATACACCATGAAATATGATTTTTGCAAACCGTCACCACATTAGAGAAAAAGAATGCCGAGAAAAGGATAGTTATGAAATTCTAATAAAAATGTTACAATTGGCAGATGAAATGTAAATCTTCAAAAATGTACCTTTTTAAGCCTTTCATTATGTATATAACTATTATGTATATAACTATTTAACAATAATATCAAAACACTGTTTAATAAATGTTTTGACAGATTGCAGTATTAAGTGCTAACATATAGATATATTCATATCATACAATGTCGAATAAAATTAAGAGTGTAAACTGCAAGCATTTTCATTATATTTTATTAGTGTAAAAAGTTACAAAATAATTACAAAATCTATGAATTTCTAAAGAAGTAAAAGTATCTAATAAATTTAGTTTGACATATTTATAACATGAAATAACATCTCCA
>JABFPT010000529.1:19379-33020 GCA_022817245.1 Nixonia krombeini | reverse complement strand
CTTTATTTCCTTTGAAGGAAGCCAGAAATTTGTTTCTCAGAATTTGTTGAGTTTAAATATTGTAAATTAAACGCAAATAAATTTGTATTACTATAAAGAAAGAAACAAATGTTAAACAAAGAAATTTGCTGGAGCGGAGTTACCAAACAATAAATGCGCCAATGATTGCTAAACAATCTAATTTCCCCTCAGAATTTTCCGAGCAAAAAGTATACACATTCTCGCTACAACTCAGTACTCGCATGAAATTTCCAGAATATACAACATAATATACTTTTACAGAAAATTTACGATAAATATCGTAAGGAACATTGAAAGTCTGAATTTGAGATTCCTACAAAATCCAATTCAATCTGAAATGCAAATGCGAGCCACCGCGCTGGAAAGTACGATCTAAAATTGCAAAATCTGACGATCTTCATTAGCAAAAAAAAAAAAAGGAAAGCATCCGTGCCGTAAAAAACGCAATCCGGAGTGCACCGGGTGCCGTCGAATGGGAAATCGGTGCAGTTCCGTTTCCTCGTCGCCGTCATGCCCGATCCGGCAAGGTTCTCTTTCGCGCAGCCCCGCGAGTTTCGTAGTGAATTCCGCGAAGGGGTCGCGTTTCGCGGGTAATCAAAGACACGCGTCTCCGGGCAACGAAGCGCAATGGTCGCCGTTATAATTACAAATTGATAAGGTGGGGAGAGGCGAGCGCGGGCTTTATCACTTGGAGCCGTGCGTCTGGAGTGGACCATCGGCAACAGTGGGGTGTGCATGTGTCGGTGGTTATATCTGCCAGGGCCATTACGCGGGCGCATACACGCGCGCCCTCGCCCGCCGGCCTTCTATAATTTAGGCCATGTATCAATCGCCTTAGGGAAGCCACGGTGGCAAGGTATGCAAAGGCGGATGAATTGACGGCGCGGCTAACCCGGGAGACTGACTAAATTTTCGAAGCCTGAGGGATGATTTCCCGATGGATTTACCGCTACGCTGGCTCCATCTCGCGCAGAGTATTCACGATCGCGTATAGACCAGCGTGTACCGGCCTATGCGTGAACACTTCCGTACACCTGTGTATATACGTGTGAGGGAACGCGCGCGCGCGCGCGCTACTGTGTACATATCGATTCCGGACTGATACGCGAAAGATGCTTCATTTGGCTCGAGCGGGTCGAACCTCTCTATTTGTAAGTGCATTTCACTTTTCGCTTATTTCATCGAACCTGTGGGATTTCGCTGACCCCCCCTCCCCCTGCCTCTGCTGTTCTTCCATATCGTTATACATCCCTCTCGTTTCCTCGCTCTTTCGCCCGTTCAAACATTTCGATAGGAACCCACTCGAGGCTCCTCGCCACTCTCCCTCCTGCCCCGCTCCGAAAACCACTCAACCGAACACCCACACCCACACGGCACTCACACAACAGCGCGGATTATCGGTTGTTACAGGTATTAAATGACGAAGACAATCTGATTATATCTCTCGGGCCTATATATTACCTTCTGCAAGATTTAATAATCCAATTTGGCAAGTTGATCCGCCGAACATCAGCCTGGTCGGCCAATTTACGTTTAACTAATGCGGGTTACGCCAAGGACGGGATAAAATGCCGTCTGCGATCTCTGCGAGTCGTGACGACGGGCGACCGGAAATCGGCCCGTTTCTCGACTCGAGAGGCCCGCGCCTCTTCCCACGCCGATTGGCGTATTTCTTACCGTCACGCTTCGCCGCGTCAAACGTCATTTTCGACGATCGACGATGACCCAACGGTTGCTCGGTAAATCGAACAATGGCTGCGCAATTGTCTAATCCCATTATCGAAAATGAACTTCGCTGGACGAAGGACAATCGCGGTGAGGTCGGTCGCGTTACGGTTCACTGGATTGTCAATGGGACGAGCGTGACGTGTACTGCACGGATTCCGGAGTAAAATTATGCGACTGGAAGCGTAAACAGCGTCGAACGTTTTGTCATTTGACAATTCCAAGAAAAAAAGGTTAATTGACAACGAGCACAAATTGACTCTTTGATTGATTTCAACAGCTCCGATCAATTTAACGGTTCGCCGCAGTTATTGAAAAATAATTAAAAAGAAAAACAAGTATTACCAACGAAATCTGTCCAACTCTCATGACCTGTAGTTTTATCCGCAAAGCATGTCTAACACTTACTCAAAACGGGACTTTCGACTTACAATTTCCATGTCACGTTTGTAAAGGACTGTCGACCTTACGTTCATGACTCGCTTAACCATTAGCACACGGTCGTAAATATCGATAGGAGAGCCTTGAGAGACGTAGTAGCGTGGTGATCAACTTCGAAAGATGAGGGGGAACCAAAAGCGTTAAAAAAAAACCGTTAAATGTCGAACCGCCGATTTATCGATTACGAACGAGATTCCCAAGGCTGGGGCGGATTTCAACTACGCTTTACAGCCGCTGAAAGAGTCTCGCATTTGCGGCGGAACAGTCAAAAGCGTCGCGTTATTTTCCGTCCCCGCAACAGTCGGGAATGTGCATGCACGCGGCGCAAGAGGCACGGCGATATGGAAACGCTGGTATTTCGTCGTTGGCTGCACACGTCAAACACACGCGCCTGCGGTCGCGTCGAACGTGTCGTTCAGCCTGTCTTATTGCGCTCGCAATTTTAGCTTCAATATTTAATATCAATCCTTTCGCTACGTCACACTCGAGCCGAAGGGGAAATCGGGGAACCGCGCCGTATATTTATCCACGCCTTTCAAACTCGATTTACCCCCACCACCCCTCCCGTCACCCCTCCCCCGCCTTTTCTCCGCACGCGGTAATTTACCGTGCAATCCTCGTCAAAAGCAACGACCGAAGCGAGCTAACTTTGACATCGAAATCGAATATTTAGTCAAATAGTCCCTCCCCAACAGTCGGCCTTGACGGCGCATGCGCGAAAGAGGCTGCGTGATTTTAATTCAGTCCGTTTTCCCATCAACCGTCGAGTTGCCCTTTTCGAAACAATAAGCGACCCTCGAAAGTTCGCCAACGGTTGCGCACCTCGACAGCTACCTGGTGGGAGGGGGTGGCCGGTAAGGGAGGGGAAAAAACGAGAACCGCGCTTTCGCTCATCTCGGTCTATTTGCGACGAACGAAATAACGCGTTTCATCCGAACCGACGTTCCCGTTCGAAACTCCAAAACGTTCGTTTCGCCGTGCGTTTGCTCGCCGCAAACGAACGTATTTGTTTAACGTATTTCCATCGACTTACGAATCTCCGCCGTCAATAGACGTTGGTAATGCGATGTAAGAGGAATATTACAAATATCGGTCTTTTTCTTTTTTTTATTGATATCAATTACTCTCTATATCGAGTAAACCACTTCGAGTAGGTTCCTAATCGTAGGTTCGTTATCGCTTCCAACCAACTTTTACCGGGCGGATAAAAACCGAGCGGTCTGTTCGGGCGGGATTCGCACGCGTCGTGAATGAGGCGGTACGCGTGAATGCCGGGTCTCGCACGTGTGAAAGAAAAGCTTATTTTTTTCAGAACGGAAACAGAAAGACGACCGCATTTCTTTTTTTTTTACTCCACCTCTGGAGATTCCATACCACACACCGGTATACACAGGTACACACCGACTAATAACAAGATAACCAAGGCCGAACTGAATCCCAATTGGCCTCGTTTCTGAGCGAGACTGATGTTGATTGTGCATCGATTGGCCGTAGCGGCGCGTTCGACACCGGACAGTCATTACCGGGGCATCGTCGTTGCAAACGGGGAGAACTGGATCTTGGCTATTCTCCGTCGACGAACGAGCACGCAGCCACCGTCTATGGACCATTTCGCATGCAGTTGATTAAGCCGGTGACCGCCGAAATTAATTCCACATGAAAAGCTCTGGTACGTGCAGTGGAAGGGCATTTGGGGCGACTCGACTGTAATTAAATGATTATTCAAATGTGTGTATTTAGCCTGAGCGTGTTGGTGGAAAGTGACCTTGAAATACACGATCCTTCGAGAGAAACGGTCCGTTTAATCGTACAGGAAGAGAAGAAGAGAACGTGGAAGGGAGAAGCGAGTAACGGCGTAGCCACCGCCGAAAGACCTTTTTACAGTTCCGCCGCGCTGCTCGTAACTGCGAGGCTTTGCGTTGAATCTTTGCCCAAACACGGGACTGAACGTGACGGAAATGTGCAGCCACGCAGAACCCTGGCTAAGGTAAAAAGCCAGGAGCCAAAGATGTGTTTGTTCGCGTGCGTGTGTACACAACTTGGAAAATATTCTGCTGGCAGACAATTGTAGGAAATATTCATAACGAACTTTGACATTACGCGTCAAAGAGCAGGGTAATTATTGGTGCGAGGTAAACGTTAGTCAGATAATTATTACCATATATCGGGTAAGATGTATTACGATAATGGAGGTAAAGTATATTAGCGTAAAATGTAATTTGAACGCATCCAGTATACTCGTAACGCTGCGCATGCGTATGTGTGTGTTATGTATCTCTAAATATGTAACGTAGTGGGTTACATCGTAGTTGCGTAACAAATAAATATACGATAAGAATAGTTCGCAAACATTTCACTGAGTCTTACGGGAGTGGAACTTTTTTACGGGTGAGCAGAATGTTAGAATTTTCGCTGCGTATACCTTTTGGAAATCTTTTGTTGGCCAACTACTCATATGCATGTGTGTACACGCGCGGAATGTCTCGCGCGTGTATGCGCGCACTGTACACAAATATAGAACGATTGACTATAAATTGTAAGAACTTTGAGAGATTTATTTTCCAGCAAGAAATTTTCTAACAAGAAGTTTATTTTCCTAAAGTTTGACAAGCTTTTTATATGTATGAGATACCTCGGAGAAAGATCAACGCGAGGAGAACGCATTTATAAAAAAAACCGTTGGCTGTCCGGAATTCGAAAGGATAACAATTCTAGTGCAAAGTTGAGCAGTAATACTGAGGAGATGAGTCCACTGAGAAAAATGCGTTATCATGCTATAATTTTAATTCTTGTGACGTAAAGAGGTGATTGATATTACACTTTTGTCTTCATATCGCAAAAAGTAAAGTATGTTGTTACATCCTACAATGTTGTATAATTTACGTTCAATTAGTTTGCATCAGCATCAATTATTGAATAACACAGTCCCTACAAAACGATTGATAAATTCACAAATATATTATAAAACTCGCTATGTTTTAGTAACGATCCCTTTCGGTGCAAAAGCAAACTTGCAGCGCGATTGAGTCTGGACATTTCCTAATCGCTTGACTAAAACTGAAAAATGCATCCCTCATGAAAAATACAATAGCCGAAGCGTTGAGCGCGAAAGAGTCAAACGCGCGGATTACCCGTTGCTGGATATTCCGGCTGCTGTTTCGGTCGTCCGAGTCGCACGGGAAGAAAGATAATATTAAGTTCATACTGCGACTCCGAGGTAAGCAACCCGAGGGAAGACCGGCGGACGTGTTACCACGAATATATTTACGATCCTTCCCTCCTTCGTCTTCGCGTCGGTAGTTATCTTTCTCGCCTCGTTCGTCTGATCTTGGAAAACAAATGTTTTTGCGATGCGGGGGTTTGCGATCGAAAGTCGTAATTGCAGCGATGATCAGTCCGTTACAGTCGAAGGGTGGCTCATCGCTTCCTTGGTGTTCATTCGCCCCTACCATCCCCACCCTCTCGCCCTCGTCGGTATCCCTTGACCTTAAAAGCACTCGCTCATTCTCCCCACACCTCCCGCAGCACCTAAAATCCACTCATCCCCTTTCCTCTTCGGTTAAAACTCATCTACAAACTCCACCTCAAACTCATCCTCCCCACTCCGAAGCCTCACCCTCCCACCACCCTCCAGCCACCCACCTCCAGCACCGAGGATCCTCTCGGCGGTATAATGAGCCGGGAAAACTCTGCACGAAAATCATCAACAAGTTTTGCCTCATCGCGGCACCACTTTCTTCGTTTCATTTTTTCACCCGCTCAATTAAAACTACGTTTACGCGTCAAACTGCTTCGTAATCGCTTCATGATCGGCGGTGGCAAGTGCGGACACGCCGCGGAATATTAAGCGAGTCGGAAAATTGCGAACGTTCGAAGGGTGAAAAAAATGAAGCGTGACTCGATGCTCTCGATGCAAAAAATAATTTAATTACAAACGTGACAACATGCCCCCGCGTAAGAGAGTGCGAAGTATGCGTCGAGATGAAAAACGTACGGGTAACGGCGGACGGACGATGCCGCTGGCTAGCAGACGACGTTCTGGGTAAATTAATCGGAGCTGCACGAGCTACACGACCGATCAACTTCGTATTATTTCACTTGTTCGTTCATGTGTTTCGCTCGTTTACTTAATCGTTTATCGCGATCTCCAACGATTCGGCATTACTTTTAAAGCATACGTTTTATTATGTACGACTGTTTATATTACACACCATTACACAGATACACACACACGTGTAAAGATAAAAAGTAAATACACGTACATGTGTACATGTACAAAGATATTCCACATAAACAAGGAATAAATTTGCGAATTTCCATTAAAAAAGGAATGAGGGTGGGGGTAAATGATTAAAATAGCATACACACAAGTGATCAAAAATTGACGGAGTAATCATCGAATAATCGGTGAGGCAAAAGTACCCGAAGATAAAATCATAGGGAGGAAAAACGGCATTACGGGCCAGTTGATTTATCGCGAGAGCACGGTTTGTATTGGAGAACCGCATAAGCCAAATATTAATCGAAGTGCCGAGAGTGCGGACCGAATGGGGAGAATCGACGGTGCACGTACGCGAGCACGGTCTCATAGTTTTGCAAATAGGTCACAGTGGAGGGGTATTGAGATCACGTAATCCCCTGGCCCGAAATCGGAATTTCGGATTACACGGCAAAAGATACTCTCACGGTTGGCCGACCGAATGTCGGCCATTACTACTGGCTAGTGGTAAAGCCTAGTCGATTGTCTGTCTTTTAAATTCCATGCAACAGAGCCAGCACCCGAAACGCTCGGGAAAGTTGGGAAATTCGGTGATATGTGGACAATCTCGACCTCCACTGCCGCTAAGTGATTAGGAAATACCGTGCCGGAACATTTTTCCGTTTGAAAAACTGATCTGAATTCCCGGCCATATCAATACCTGTGCCATTTGCCTGATTAATATTATTACCGTCAATAATTTTTATTATTTTTTATTTACATTTTCTGTCTTTTGGTCTATTTCATTAATTAAATGTTTTAAACTATTTATTATGTTCTTTCTCTCTAATAGGGGAGTATGTATACGCTGATCTTTAAATCTTTTGTTATTTAGTACGGGCGTATATATACGTTTGCCATGTCGTAGGGGAACGACTTGTTATAAGCAAAGAAAACATACTGAAGAACGATATAATATTACCAGTTAAAACTCGTAAGAAGCACGTTTAACAGTTGTCATTTTCTAGATTCTCAACAATTCTGCAAAACACCACTTTATTCGGGGAGAATTATTTTGAAATAAGCGAATTCACTTTTCCCAAGAGGATTTCATTCTCTTGTACAGAATCTTCGTAAAACTACGTCTGGTTACTTTCTACTACATTTTTTACGACTTCAAGAAAGAACAAAATAATGATCTCGCTAAAACATTCATGGCGCAGGAGATATTTATAAAGTTCATATTTTTTAACGAAACTGTATATTTTATTTTACTGCAAGACGTCAGTTTCAGAAATTGTTTTCGCAGACTTACTGACGTAACTTGTAAATAACCAAACTAAACAAATACATAAATATAATAAAATAAATAGAATCTATGGAATAAATCAATTGTAAAAGAATATCAAATATCTTACAAATGCTTTTCAAACCAACTGTCAAAATAGTCGCGAGAGATCGAAAAGAAATTGGATCGCGTATGAGCAGCGCGCGGCGCGAATAGCTACGGAAATATAATTTTGTAAATAAATAACATTGAAATTCATATCACGCCTGTTCGAAATATCCAGGGCCAAGATTTAATCCGGTTCCTTTTGAATTGTAATGTTTTTACACTCTCAGCTTGCAAACACTCTTCTGCCTAATTCCAAAAAGAAAAAATCATAAACAATTTCGATACTTGGCGTGTATTTCGAATTCGACGTTTAAAAACAACGAGGCGTCGACGGATCATTCGACCTGGAAAGCTTTCGCGCAAAACCGTACAATTTCAGGTATATTTTACTGAGAAGAGATAAAATGCGCTATAAAAGAAGTACAGTAAACGTTAAGAGTTTCAAGTGGTATTATGAATGTTTGAAACGTAAGGAAATTACCGTTGTTTACGCCCTAAATCTTTTGATAAAACTATAAAATGTCTTATTAAAACACCTGTTACTTTTTACATGCCGTCAAAAGTAAACGCAGCCTTTGCTCGCGTCACCCTGCTACTGTCGCCTCAAACGCTGACTTGTGCTACTGGGAAACTTCAAATTTGCTTTGGTTTATTATTCAACTTGAATCACTGTTGTGCTCTGAACGTTATTTAAAGGCTAATAAACTTTTATACCAGATTTTTCAATTTTGCTTATCGCAGAATGGTATCTTTTGCAATGAACTTAACAATAAACAGACTAGCTGCAACTTTCTTTAATTACTTATACTCTATAACGAAAGAAATTGTTTTGAAGAGATTATGTTAGAGTAATTACTTGCTTATTACTTTCTTCGGACAGTAAATACTTGAACTGTAACCGAGCAGAATTAAGGCGAAGACAAATATGTGAATATTTGTATCAAGTCGACGTGACGTGCAGCCAATAAATCCGGTTAAATGTTTCAATTGAATGATCGAAACCTTTTTTAGGTAGCCTCATCAGTTTTGTCAGTACGGAATTACGGTTAAGCATCTACAACCAATCAGCGTGCAATTAATAGAATCACCATTAATTTAATTGACCATTAGTACTTCAGTGAAGCAATGATAATGATTGGCGTGCCTTAATTAAAATCAGGTTCTGTGAACCGATTAATGACCCACGTGATCAGTGCCTAATTACAAAGCAATTGCCTGTGGCCACTGTTCAATTATTTTCGATAATACTGGCTGGCGTAATACTGTTCGGAATAAAGTATTCTCCGCGTTCCGGTAACAGGAAAATGAAATAAACCGTAGTTCGACAAAAGAATTTCCGTAAGTTGGAAACAATCGCCAGATTCGCAATTCCGACTGGTTACCTCATTCCGAGGTTTCTTTCGCCCGGTCCGGATGAGAATGACTGTGGAAAAAAGGGGAGGCAGCTGCGGAATCCGAGAGCGAGCATTTCTTCATCTTATCTTTGTTTTATAAAACAGTCGGCGAGTTGCAATGGTTTCGCATTTGCGGAGCTCGCGTAAGTGGCACTATAACACGTGCGCGACGAACTAATCTGAATTTTCATGTACGCCATTAACGCGAACGGCGTGGCGGAAACAGTTGCCGCCAGTGCAGCCGGAGATAGCACCTTTGCAGAAACTAGAAACAGCGATATTAGTCTACTTTGTCCAACGCGATGGCGTCGCGCCATTACCCGCTTCTGAAACACCTTCAGACTCCCTTTCAGAGGAATTAGTCGGCGACCTCGTTTCGTTTTCCGATTGTCGCCTTAATCAACCTCCCCTGGGCGCAAAACCACGAAAGTGTTACTTTTTTCCACAGTCGGCCGAGCGTCGGCGGCCGACCGTCGACCAGACACTGGCGCAGCACCGGGCCAGTGCCGGTGCCGATGCTCGACCGATATTCTGTTGTCGAGCGTACAAATGACTGAGCATAAAATGGCCAAAGTGGGAGAACATACTTCGAGCATCGGCCCAAAATCGGCTCAGCGTCGGATCACCACCGACCCGACCCTAAACCGATCTTCATATTCACAGGCGTACGAATCGATGGTCGTGGCGGGAGCGAACAACTCCAGTCGCGAAGAAGTCAGGGATACGGTCGGTATCCGCCGTCGTGGCGAGACGCGGTCGACGCTTAAAGTCGTGTGATCTACGGACTAATCAAAGTTCGCTTCAAGTCCCGTAACAAATTTGCAAATCCCATTTACAAATGTGCCGGCGAAGCCGCGCGCGGCAGGCTGTTGAATGGGGCGACTTTCTGCGCGAATAAAGCTATTACATTCCCATATCTCTTTAACACTCGAATGACGTCGAATCCCGGCAAATTTATAACGCGAACTATTCCAAGAGTGTCGGAGGTGGTGGCGTAACGGCGTGCCTCGTAGCACTGCTGGCATAACGATCCGAGCGTACACGATACCAGCGAGCTGCTTCTGCAGCTCGGGTTTCAGCTCTGGTCGTGGGTTAAGCCTGGATAAATAGGGGCTCATAACTTGTCCGGGTATTTTCGTGCTTAGAGTATTCCACTTGCCTTATACCCTTTAGTAAGTAACGCGCGCATTTTTATTGCAGCAGGAACTCGCCGCGCGCTCGGAGCTCGCACGCTCGTCAAGCGAACGTCTGGCTTCCGTGTAAAATATGACGCCGTTATTTGATTCGCCCTCTTGTTCGTTCCGCCGAACTACCGATGAAAATGCTCGTATATCGTTCAATCGCTCCGCTATAGACTACGAGACGTTCAGACATTCCATGTAAATTTTCGCGATTGCAGAGGAATCCGAGTGACTGAAAGCAATTTCTCCTTGAGCCGAGAGGAATCATTCTTTGTTAAGAGAATATACGTCCCCATTGAAATATTTGTTTGCGTGCGACCGCTTAAGGAAATTACAATGGAATCTTCCGCATGTCAACGGAGTGAATCTGCCCCAAGAGACTTCCTCGTTACTCCAAAGAGATCCACTTCAGTGAAGAGGAATCTCTTTCGAGCTTGCAATGCTAAGCATAATTGATGCCACTCGCGAACTTTGTCCCGGGAACTTTCGCGTGCCCGTGTCCTCGAAAATATTCTGTGCCGATCAAACGATATTTCACGCAAACTGAATTCCGCTTCGGCGACGAGATTTATTTCGTCGCCTATTACACGCACGCGACGACGGTCGCGCAAAAAACAACTACTTCGAAAAACTCTATTTCAACTTGAAAAATTCTAATTGCAGGAAATTCCATTTTTCTCTGAAATTCTCCGATATTACTTTCACTCACGGGGAATTCGTCTCAAGCGAGAGAATTTCTTTCCGTGCGAAGTATATAATCCCGGAAAACGTGAGAAATCTCTTCAGGAGGAATTCAATTGGGAATTTACACGAGAATTTCCTTTATCCAAAATAATTTCTCAGAAATTACCTTCCTCCCAAATTATTCCTCGGACATTCAGTCGAAGATTATTTCTCGCAACATGCATTTCTCGGAAAATCGATCTGAGTTTCTCTTTCGACCAACTGATTTCTCAGAAACATACTCCCGAAATCACTTCTCGCAAAACAAATGATTCGCCGGGAATTCGCGTGGGAGTCATTTCTCGGCAAAATGACGCTGAAGGGAAAGAAATGTTAAGAGCGAGCGTAATACCCGGAGTGGTCGCCATATCGCGAAGCCCGTTCAAAGAGGAAAGCTCGAAGTGTGCGTTCGCCGACGAGTGCCAGTTGGCTGCACAGTTCATAAGTGCGAGGTTTCCCTTGTTCGCCGGATCCCTGCAATTTAACCTGTAATCCACATTACGACTACAGGATCAGATAGTTTCATTGGTGTCGGTTCGCGATGCCTGCTATTTGCCGGTGTTCCAGAAAGACCGAAGTTTCCAACTCCGCGCTCCGCGTCACGTAAATATGAATGGGAGCCGCGCATTAACGTACACCACGTCATTCGAATCAGTCAAAACTTTGCACAATCATTTCACTTATTTTGCTCTTTGAATTTCGACCCGGCCGCTCGCAAAGCCGCCGAGCCGTAATGCCTCTGGTGATACGACCGGCTATTCGTCGCCGACGCGAAGGGTACGCGGCACCCGTCGGACTAAAAAAGGGTGTTACCGAAGGGGAATTTTCAAAGAGTCGTAAACTCGATGGCGGAGAAGCT
Source organism: Nixonia krombeini (assembly GCA_022817245.1). Taxonomy (NCBI): domain Eukaryota; kingdom Metazoa; phylum Arthropoda; class Insecta; order Hymenoptera; family Scelionidae; genus Nixonia; species Nixonia krombeini. The sequence goes on along the minus strand of JABFPT010000529.1, from coordinate 21,082 downwards.
CCATCTTCCAGGACGATGTAAGAACTCACGTCTGGTTCAGTTACCTCGCCAGAGGCGTTTTTTCCCGCGTGGAAAAGCTCATCGCGCTTTCTATTATGTAAGGCCGGTAGTGGGAGTGTAGGAAGGGATAGAGGGGAGGGAGGGAGGGAGGGTCTGAGGAGATGGATCGAGCAACATTTTCTTCCTTTCGCACGAACGGCCGCAGCTCGATCGGCGCAGTCGTTGATTACACCGCCGGGTAATTTCACGCCGAAAACTCTGTAAATTAATCGGAATCTCGGCATGGAAGGGAGGTGGAGGGGGGAGGGCGCGGACGGGCGTGTAAACCGAGCATAGATCGCGGGCCGGCTGGCAAAGCGAACATAAGCTATTGGATTATTTAGACCCGGCTTAATTAGATCTCGCGTCGCGGAGACGCAGCGGTGTCGGGGGACGCGGTCGCGTATGCCGGGCTTTAATATGCAAAAGGTCATTTTAGTTACGAGGCCGGGCGCCGCTCTCGCATCTTCCCTCAAATCCGCGTAACCAGATGATGAAAAAAGCTTCATACGAGCCTCGTACACGGCTGAATCGTAAATTTTATTAAAATGGAATTAAGCGACTTGTGATTCTGCGCGTGAAATCTCATAATAACGAAATAATTCCGCGAGAAAAAGGCGGGAAATGCTCTCTACGATTGTCCCTGCGCGGACTCGTTTTAAGCCTGCCTGGACGTACGCGCGGGCGAAATGACTTTTGAAATAGGTTCGCTAAAGAGCGCCACCGTAACAAAAAACTTTACCGCCGGGTTTATTGGAATTTAAAAGTACCCCGCGTGACCTCGCGATTAGCGCTTCCCTCTTATCGAGCTACCGAAGGCGAGTCGGCGATTCTGACGAAGGCTTACGCGGCAGTCCTCCCGAAGCTTTTTCGTTACTTCTGGCTGCGAATGACGTGGCGAAGTCTCCATTGCGTGTACCGGTAACGAATATGGAATAGTAACTATACGCTAAATTATAACAACATTTACATTCCTGTTACTTATTAGTAAATAACTATTTATTACTAAACTACTACTTTAATAAATAAACGATATTTAGCAACGAACTATAACCAACATTGTTTACTGTCAGTTTTGTGCCAAATTTATAAATTTTACCTTGTATTATATTACTCATTTTTTATATTGTTTTATATTTGATATTGATTAATCGCATAATTTTACGCGGGTATTTACAAGCATTACCTCTCATCAGCGATTCTCCGCGTTAAAACGAAAGGCTTTTAGGTCGTTTTTTAATCGGTCGAATGGTGCAATACTAATTTTCCACGGTTTGATATTTTCTATGAACGATGTCGACTTTTTAGGAGCTACTCTGTTTACCAGGTGGCATGTCTTTGCTCGTCACATATGGCGCACGTAACAATAATTTACCTGATATTAATTAATGTTAGTTTTACGAAATTTAAGGTGTACGTTGTTAAGCTGTAAATTAATATATCGTGTTAATGTTTTACGCGCCATTGTCGCATATATATGTGTGTGTGTGTGTGGTATAAGCAACTATGAAATTGTGGCAACTACGCGACCCGTGGTTGCAGCAATTGATGTATTGTAATGACGACAGTTGCGAAGTGCGGCAACACCGACCGGAATATTAATCTGCGCATTACACAACATTTAACAAGTTCTAGAGCGCAATTTATAGACGCGCCCTGACGTT
>JABFPT010000529.1:8679-19283 GCA_022817245.1 Nixonia krombeini | reverse complement strand
GGAGAAAAACACGCTGAAAAGGGAAAAAAGAAAAAGAAGAAACAATCATTTGCACGCTTTATTGCTTCACATACATTTTGTTCGTGCGCGTCGTAAATCTTCATGGCCATCGCGATCAAACCGGCTGCTCTTTACGCGCAATCAAACTTATCAAGTGTTTTAAAGCCACAGCGATCTCGAAACGAAGGACGTACTGTCAATGGCAGAGCAGTGTCAAGAGCACTCGCTGTTTTTGTCGGATCGCGGCAGCGTAGAAAACGGCGGTGGAAATGAGACTCGAGGTATCCGAGACTCCGTTTCTCGAAGCCTGACATTATTACCCCGCCATTATAAAAAGTTTTCCCCTTTCTACATCGTGATTTCAACGTATGAATTTCTCCAATTCAGCGATCTGTTCTGAAATCTACGCCATTACGAAAATTTACCTGACGACTCAACGAAGCATTTTGAATGAGATGGGTAGAAATGTAATATACAAAATCTTTGATGACGAACGCTTTGAACATCGGCGACAATCGCGTAGATTCGTTTCCTGTCTTATTTAGAGCGACGCTCCTAATCGAGTACAGCAGTGGCGGGTAATACCGCGCGTGGCGGGTAATGGCGCGCAGGGCGAGTAATAGCGCACATCGTTGGTAATGACGCGACTCTCACCGCCACATCCCCTACTGAGCGAGGACCGCGATGCTCCCGCGGGGCAGTCGCGACGTCTCGCCCTTTACCTGGGTAAGCGTGTTCGCCTTCTCGCGGCACTTCTCGCTTTTATGCTCACCGACTCTTTCCATTACGGCGTCGTAGCGCGTTCGGCGTAGTTTCGTCCGGACCATCAGCAGCTTGCGAAGGTGTTGCACTTTAGTGCGTATGGAAACCGTAGCAGCCGCGCTTGCCGGGGACAATGGAGGCGTGCATTTTTTATGGCCCCTCCGTAACTAATGCCACGGGCTTTATGGCTGCCGCGGGAGCACACGTGCCCCGCTATAAAAACGTCCTGCGCCGTTCGCCGAGTAGTATTTCATCACACGACCGCAAACCGCCTCGAAACTTCCCTTCTTTGAAGGCGTACAGCCCCTCCCTCCCCTCCTCGTTCGCCTCTGTCCATCGATTTTACCTTTACGCTCTCGGCTACGCCACGGGTAGTCGCTCGTCTTACACCCCCCCCCCACCTCTTCTTCCTACAAGATTGTAGTCATGTACCAAACAAAACTATTAGTCTCCATTGCGCTTCGCGCGAGAAACCACGCGAGAAGCGGTGCAAATCGGTCCGCCAGACGCCGCGTTGGTTATTCATCCGTCTCGCTGGCACATCCTCCCCAGAAGGAGGATAACGCCACTTGCGCCACTCTGACTACGCAACGTGGGATTTTAGATGACTCTCGCATGACTCGATTTGCCGTTTCCAGTCGCCATGGTTACATTAGATGTATTAGGGAAAGAATGTCAGGAACTCGGAATCAAGTGGATGGTGGATGGTGGAGGGTGTGGAATAGGAGGATGAGGGGGTGGTTTCCCGAGCGACCACCGTTACGGTAGAACCGCGTAAATATCATCGTGTATAGAATTCGACACGATCTTAAGGTTACACCAACGGTGTACAGGTTACAAAGATCTGACATCATAAAGTATAAAATTTCGCACCGACCTTTCATGGTCCACTGGAATCGATGAGAGCAAGAGATTTTTAGACGGATTTACTGCGTAGTATCGAATTACGGTAAAAAATGGCGTCGTTCTAAAAAATCGTTACATTTCTTTCCAGTTCAGGATACAACATAAAAAAAAAAAAAACAAAATACGTCGACACATTTCAACCCCTTTAGAAATATGGAAAATATGAATTACTTCTCATCCTTTATTGCATTTTTCAACTCAAGCAGTTTTATTTCGTTTCATTTCGCACCGGCGAGGGAAACAATATTGCAGAAATTGCACAATTTTTTATTCAACGGTATCCGAGATGATTCTCATTTTGTAAATTGTGATTTATAACCGTCCCTTATTGACAACTGCACCGTCACTGGGGTAAGAAACGCACCCTTAAGGAATAATATATGTGTAAATCGGGCAAAATCTGCTAAGAAAAACGCCCATATGTAACCCATATATTACATAATGCTGACTATGATGTAAAGGAACGCATCATTTACAAACAACGATCCGGCCACGCGTCCCCTTTTCTATACACAGGACGTTGTACACGCACACCATTGTACAGCCTATTACACCAACTGTAGGGATAATCTGCCTCGAACTCCAACCGATGTCGGTAATTATTGCCTGATAACGAGAAACTTTTATCGCACCCGTTTAAATTCTGATTAACGAATCGTAAGGAAAAAAATGGAATGTCGGGCGGGTGGCTTCCCTAATTTAAAAGCCGACGGCAAAAGTTTATACTTTACTTCGAAAAGGTAACGAGCAAGTTGCGAAGAAAGAAGAAAATGTTAAAAGAATTGTTGCGTATATTAATTTATACGTAATCATGGAATGTAATTCGTACCCTAATTTATGTATATTTAAATATAGGTAGCTTACATGTATAAAAATCAAGCAACTTTTTTGCTTCATTACATATTACACATTGACATAACATTCAAAAGTAATTGGTGCTTTAACTGTTTTAGAAAGATATTGGATAGATGATTTATTGACCAAACGAATTTTTAACTTTTAGTGAATGAATTCCCGAAGTTTATCCATACACGAATTCAACTGTTTATTTATTAATGACCGTTGATGAAATGTATATTTTCAAGTCAATTTAATTCCTTCTGACTTAAACTGATTTCTAATAGAAAAAGAGCATCTTAACAAAATTTGTTTAGACGTACACGAACCTGAAAAAAAAAGTTCTCACATTTACCACGCTGAAGACTATTTCGCTATGTAAAATTTCAGTATAAAAGTAGTCCGTAGTATATCGATTGCAACAACGATTAATCTCTTCAGTTCGTGAAAATTGTCAACCAGGTGGCGCTGTGTGAATAGCGGGAATGACCTATACGCGAACGCGCTAATCGTGGAACACGGAACAAGTTTCGAAAAAATAATTAACTCGAATGCTCCGCGTAAAGTATTTCTCATGGTTCATTAGTCGAGCAAAGTAAGTGAATGTAAAAGTTAAAAATTAAAAACTTTTCCTGGATTTTCTTTGAAAAGTACGTTCTCTTTCTCCGTTTCATTAATAAATTCCCTCGGTAATGATCGAGGGGCGCCTTTAGAACTGGAAAGCGCATACGTTGCATTAAAAAAAAAAAATTAACAAACAATTTGTGTTAATAAAATGTAGTAATTGCCGCATTTCTCACGAACGAGGGAAAAGCGAGGGTCGTGGCAAAAAGGTAAATATCAACATTTATCGGTAACGTGACAATAAACGTCAAAGTGAAGAAATAGAAGCGCAAAAAAAGTAGAAACAGTTACACTAGAAATACAATTTCACGCGAGGAAATTTATTATTTTTCTTTCATCGCGGTAACGAGCTGTAAACAGCGACAGTGGCATTTTTTCATGGGGGAAGTATCTCGGGACAAAGCGAGAGGCACGAAGTAGCAAACAGCGACCTGGCGACGAAGAAGTTTGATGTGGCGGCGCGCAAACGTATCTCTGCTGAAGAAATGGCGGGAGCCGCATCAAAAGCGGCAGCGAGAGCGTGCGAGATGCAAACTTCCGTATTCGGCAGGCCGCGTCGGAACATATTGCCAAACCGCAAGAAACAGGGGCATTCGCGTGCAGCCATGCTCACGTGATTAAACCTGACGAGCGTTTGACGAGGCGGCGCGGAGGTAAATGGGTAGGATAAAGCGCGAAGGGTCGAAGGGATTTTGATTCCAATTTCGAGCGTGCCGCCGAACGAACGAGCTTCCCTGCCTTCCTCCGCCGGTGAATTATGCATTTCGTTCGCGCGACTCGGAGGAAGCGCGAGCCTGATGGCACCGTCGACGCCGAAAATCTGCGGCCTCGATGGAAAAATGTGCCAGCACCGACGGAAACGCATTAATTACCGTCACGTGGGAAAGAAGTGCGGAAAATTACCTCGGTTTCATTCTCCATTCCACATCCACCGCTCGACGGCGGAGAGATACGTTTGCGGTGACGAGGATCCTCTGTCTCCAAGAGGAAATCCTACTTCTGACGTTACAAAGGATTTCCGTTTGGAGGCTTCTTCTTGAGTAGAGTGAATTCTCATGGGACGAATCGGTAGAATAAAATGGAGTACGAAGACCATTTCAAAAATCTCGTAAAAAAACAAAGAAATATTCGGTCAAAATGATTTTTTGTACGAACATAAATTCCTACGAAATAATGATTTTTTGTACGAACGCGGTAATTCTGCAACATTGTGATATTCGGAAAAATTTCATTAACCTACGTGAAAATGAGAAAATGCCGTAATGCGCGACAAGCAAACCGCGTCTTTCCGCAGTGTACGACTCCACTCTTTTGTGAGAGGCTGTGCATCCAATATTCATGCGAACGCATGAATGAATATGAGAAAAACGTGTATTTGCCTGTATAATTTGAACCTATATTCTCAAATTCTGATTTCACTGATCGATACGTAGCCTAAACTTGAAATTGTCACTTTTTCCTCTATTTTAGTCGACGTACTCAAAATACCGTCATTTGTATGTCAATCATGAAAATGAACATTTTAAATAAGTAAAAAAGGTCGTATATTTGAAGTAAGACAACATTAATCGTCTACCCAAACGTCTATTCATTTATAAGCGCGAGATAAAAAGCTTCGCTTCTGTAAGCGACACAGTTATACATTTTATATTTAAACGTCTTCTTAGATGAGTATTTCTACCAGGCTAAAATTATAGCAGACGTCTTGAGATGAATATGAAATACAAGCGTAATCAAGTTAGCGAATTCACTGAATCGATGAAAATTCATGTTCCCGAAATGAACAATTTAATGTCGTTAATGTGAAGTTAAGTTACTCCGGGGTATAAACCGCGCCATGTGAAACTCGTATGTTATTAATTTTACTGATTTAATATTTGATTCACCGTCAGTAACACAGTACATTAGTTTAAACATACCTACTGCAATGTTTTATCCACGTTTTACGAAGCAAACGCATCGTTGAGCGTGAATGCGTTAAAAATCGCAAAGACAAAAGGAGTGTCATGTGCGAAGAAAAATTGCATAGAAGCCCATAAATATTACACAAAAGGGAGGGGGGGGGGGGGGATTTCATAGTGAACACGATGCCAATTCCAGTGCTGGGAATTTTTTCCAAAAAGGCTCGATCCGAAAATGCGAGACGAGGGAGCTGATTAAATTCGCGCCGTACTCGCGGGTAAGACGCAGGTAAATACATTTCCGAACGGTTTCTGAGGGTAATGAAGTGGTAGACGCGAACGTGGGTTTGCGCGCCTAAACTCGTGCTCCGTGCGTTACGTTTCGATATGCAAGTGGAAGTGCTAAGAAACGCGCTGGCTCAAAGCGAGTAGCGGGTTTTATCCCAACCGGTACTTTCCCACGAACTTGTAATAATTTTCTACGGCTTAATTAAACACTGTATGCGCGGCACTTTTGTAACATCCGCGACGATTCTCTCGGATCACGTGATATCGCGTTATTGTTTTTTTTATACGTTTTAATGAGATACTATATTTATTTGTATATACCGTAAAATTTATACCAAACAAAATCTGGTAAATTGTCGAAACGCTGACTTTAATGTTCGGAATATTTTCAATGCTTTTTCTCATCGAGCAATACTTCTCAAGTTCGGTAAAAGATTTGTTTCTGTACATTAATTATTAATTTTTGTCTTCATCGATAATTCATTGATGACTATTATTAATCGTTCTTCTTGTTTGGGACGAGGATGAATTAACAATTACACCGCGACGTAGTAAACAACGTTGTCGTTAATAAACTGATAAATAATCCAGACGGTATTTGCAATATATTTGTAACATAAATAACTGTTAATTAATTATTAGGATGGCCGGGGAAGCTCGGCAAACAGTCGATAAGGAATACGTTAATAAATAAGCCGCTCGACTAGAACCACTTTATCCTAAAACCAGGAAGAACCGCCAAAGTAGGGTAATAAGATCCCGTGGCCATATTACCGCGAGAGATCCGTGTTGCGCACTTTTACATAATATTTTGCCATGGGTTAGACCGCATCTACCCGTAGTGATTTATATTTTCCGGGGGAACAGTCATTGTGAGTAATGGATCTGCGAGCTACGGATTTTTATGGATCACCTCGTTAATCACATCGACGTGTTTCGACGTGTAATTACTGTCCGTCTGAGACTTCCCCATACTTTAATTAATTTTAATTGTTGCCTTTGCGGCGGCACTGAAATTGACAAAATTTCCGGTACACTTCGAAACAACATTCAACAGTCGATCGTCGAATACTCCATTGTCCGTAATTTTTCAATAACGAAGCTAGATAAATGTTTAGGCGCCCTTATTTATTCGCTTGCTTTTTTCTTCCCTCTCAAGAGTAATTCCGGGAAATGAAAAGCGTATTATCGGGTCGTCAATCAGAGAAACGAACGGAGAACGATATTCTTTACTCGCGACTCTAACGAACCGAGAGTCGGAAGCAAGTTGATTGTCGAGCGAAATTGATAGCTATTGTTCATGCAGGCGGGGAGTTGTTAAGAAAAACGAGGCTAAGAGTTATTTTCATCGTTGCCTCGGCGTTGCAATCGCCTTTCCGTCCTTTTGCATTATTACGGCAGTGGAAGCTTGCCGGCCGGCTGTCGTTGATTCCTGGCTCGTTTTGACGAGGAAAGATCGTAATTCCGTTACCGGCGACATCAATCTTGCAAAATTTAAATGGCCCAGTTTCCGCCAGACCGTGAAATTAGCGAAAAGGCGAGGCGAAATTATCCGAACTTTCCCATCAATTCGGCCTCACTCCCGGGAATTACCCGAGAACCCGCGAATCATTCGAATATTTTTCGGTGGAAGTTTGCCAAGCGAAATCCGCGCTGGAGAAATCGCAGTGTCGCATTTCAGCATAAGAACGCTTGGAAACGTTGTAGCGACAACAGCGCACCGCACATTTGCCGCTTCCATCAGTTCCGAATGTCTAATAACGTCATTTCCCGCAACGAGCGGCTAGAAAAATATTTTTCATTCGCCCGATCGATAAAGCGTCGCTCGGCTCTTCGGGTAAGAAGGAAAACGCAGGAGCGATCGCTGCAGTTTGAATATTCAATTAAACGGGGACATCAAAGGACATGGCAAACTGTTCAACGTGCTGAAATTTGTTTCTTCAGTTGATCTTGTTTGTACCTCCGTTGCATACATTTTGCACGTTTACACTGATTCTGTCGCGTGTAGCGAACACAGTTTGGTTAAAGGGAACATCGTTGCTTGTTAATTATACACGGTTGGATCAATAGAAGCGAAGAAAATTATGATAATTGCGAAAAAAAGTGGTTTGTGAAAATGTTGTTATGGCCGGGATTTGAACCCGCGCCCGGCGCGAGAAAGCAGTGGGGCTGAACGCACGAGCTACAGTCCCGCCCGTTTCTACAAAATCTGTTGACACACCGCGCGTCACGATTCAGGAAGCGCTCTGATTTAAAATACACGTTTCTTTGAAGACAAAGCAACATTCATTAATTGTAAAGAATTAAAACCGTTTCTTTCTTGTCAACTTATACTGCTCTCCCCACCCGCGCATTTTTTTTTTGACTACATATATTTGCTACTGAGAATCATGTAACGTATTACTCACATGAATAAATTCATCAATGTGTGCAGTTCTGCAGGACTTACCTGAAACAAAAATTAGGTCACATTAAACGCCGAATTACCCAGACACGAGACAAACAGACAAATCACGCTCGTGAGTAAACACGCAACACACATACATATAACACTATTCGCAAGTTTATGCACCGAATAAAATTGTGACTGAGAAGCAAACGTATAATCAGATCGTCAGTGTCTCTCAACTTCGAACCTCGTAATCGATCCAACAACGACTCCCGCAAAGCTTTCAACGCGTCACTTCGAAAGGAAGGAATCCAAATTCCGAAGCGGTCCGAAGAACGGCAGTGACTCAGCCATTTATGAACGCACGGACGGCTGAAAGTGGTTTCGAAGTGCGCGGCTGGTCGGAGGTATAGTTGCCGCAGCCCGTTAACGCACGACCGGCAGAAGCAAATGACTTTTTATCTTCGATAAAATATTTATGAAGTAGAAGTATCGTGGCCCGGGGCGCTGAAAGTTCGCCGACGCGCTATTCCCGGCTCCCCATTGTTTCCCATTACGACGGAATCATCCTCGTTGCCTGAAACGGGCAGTGCCGCCGGATACGCTTCGTTCCTCTGGTAGCGCGACAACCCATTTCGATTCAGTTCGCGGCGACCGTCGCTTCTGGCGAGGGGGTCGCGTTATACCCCCATTGGTGGCGTTATAAGACGGATCGGAATTGCGGAACGGGCATAGCGAGGTCGTTGCAATCGAAAGTGCATTTGGCTTTTTTACTGACACAAACATTGTACAGTCACCCAGTCGATTGTCAATTCAAGCTGCCTATGCATTTTTGACAGCTGACGAAGCGTGTTCGCGGATGAAAAATTAGTTGTGGGATTTAGGGAAACAAATTTGAATAACAGAATTTGAAAAGATTTATTTACACGCCAGAAAAGAAAGGTATATAAATGTAATAACATGATATAACTGTCTCTGTCGTTAATGCTTTTGTCATCGTAAGCACAAAAGTCAAATGTATTCCCAAATTTGTGTTGCGTATCACTTTTCATGAGATATTCCATAAATTGTAGTTTTAATACGAAGGTATTCCTCATGTAAAATCGGTACTGGGATTCCTGCGTATAGCGTATATTGTGGACTGGATTTCATCAATATTAGCTAAATGATTCTATTATGTCTGCCAATGTGGCACGCTAAAGCGTTTTCTTTACGGGCCGCTACAAACCATCTGTCATTGGTAAACGTCGTCCCACAACGCAATCGTTTCTCCACCAATGCGTCCTCGATGAATATTAAACACGACATCGGTCGCAGTTCATGACGCGCAACCTAACCCCACGAAAATTCAATATTAAAGCATAGATTTCAATCGCCCTGGGTGACTCTTGGAAGTGCGTCATTTATAATCAAGCGCATATCACGGCACACAATGCGTCCTATGCCGGTGTTTCCACGAGGGATCGGTAAAAGCAGCTCCATCAACGGCACACAACCACGAACAAGTACAAACTGGTAACCTCGATACAAGTGTAACGTAAAGGAGAACCGGAGAGAAGTTAGTGAGAAAAATGTTCGGCAAGGGGAACGTAGTGGGAGAAAGATGAAAGTGGAGGGGGGTCAAGAAGTACAAAAAATCTTCGTTGACCGGCGATGAGTATTTGCAAAATCTCTGGGCGGAAAGCTTCCCGGCAATGGATGCTTCAAAATACGAGAAATATTAGTGGAAAGAAGGGGGAGTCATTGGAGGGGGCTGGAGTACTGTGGAACGTAGGGGAGTCTGCAAAGGAAAGTTAGACGTCGGAATTGCGAAAATACGTCCACGCGAGTCAGTGCTTTGGCGTCGTCGCGGGACGGTTCGGTGGGATGGGGAAGGGGTCGAGGGTGGCTACATAACGCAATAAGGGATGATTTCGCCGCTCCCCGGCGCGCCGTCTGCCGATTTTTTCAATAATTTCATACGTCGAGTAAACCAATAATACGACCTGGCCTGGACGCTATCCGCATCGGAAGAGGGCGCGCGCTATCGATCGACTTTTCCCGGCCTTTTTTCCAGTCTGAATTCCGTTTGGGGAGGTCGACACCGATGCCACGAATTTTCCCCCTGATGCAGAGGGGAGGGGTGGCTGGGTGGGTTTTAACGGGAGACTCGCCTTCTCCCGAACCGTAGCCGAGACAAGGCTGGTGAAGGGGGAGAGGGGAGGGGAGATCGCTTCTCAATTGGGAGAAATTGCAGTCATATTTAAAGGCGACCCCGCATCAAAGGGTTCCTCCATACCCCTGCGCTCTCTTTTTCCAAACCAGCGAATATTCACTCGCTTCTTTGTGTCCCCCATATTCCTCGCCGGCATAATATCAGCCACGGCAGCCAATGCGAGGCGGCAGACAGTTCCCGCAGCCTATGACGCTCAGCGCGCTTTCGCGATAACTCGCATTTTATATCTCGGTGAGTGAACTTTTTTCAACGGCTTTCGGTGAGATGGCAGATCAAGGATTTGGTAGAAAGAATAGACATCGGAATGCGAAAAGCGATCTTAGATCCTCGATGCAATTAATCAATTCATTTCTCAATTTTTTAAATGAATCCAACAGTTCCCGTTCGAACCAAGTATTGTTTTTTCAGTTTCATTAACCTTGAATTGTCTTTCGTCAACTGTGAGTCAGCTGTACGCAACTCCGGCGGACCTAATTCCATGGCTGCTTCGGAGTCAACCTTTACCGCCCATTCGAACGCGATCGACCTACATCGGCAAGAAAATGGTATAGTTATACCGGTTGAATCCATTTATCTGGAATTCGATTATCCAACGCTAATCATTTAGCGTTACGTTGGACTTCATTTGTCAGGAATAAATTTATTGGCTTAACCTAAAGAGCTGACGTGTCGAAAAAAGGTT
>JABFPT010000528.1:13441-29634 GCA_022817245.1 Nixonia krombeini | reverse complement strand
GCATCATGATACGTAACAGTAATACAAAACTTTATTGTTTTGGAAAACATCACTTTATATCACTCAATATTATATAACCGTGTATACGAAGATGCTGTAGGTCTGACAACGAGTTTTCTGTATACTTTTTTGCTTAAACTTACGGCTGACTTTATACATGACTTTATATGTATATTATCAACCATTCCAAGTCTGTATCTTTCTTATCAATTTTTTCTTTTCAAGCAGGTTTTTTCTTTTCTCAGTTGTATACATTTTGTTTATCATTTCATACGTGCTATCCATTTCATTTGTTAACAAACCGTCGGTCAACTGTTATCAAACCCGACCTTAAACTATCTTCATTTCCTCAGTTTCATAATTTTCAATATTTACACACAATTCCGCAATAAACGTTATCAATCTTCTCATTACATATTTATAAGTTCAATGTTACAATCAACACATATGAATTAAAAAGAAGGAGACTTTTCAATTACTTTTTACATCCTGGTAAGTAAAAATTACAGAAAAGGATAGTTTACCAACGGTAGGTTTCAACTTCCCGAAAAAACAGTCGTCCACCCTTGTGTTACCAGCGGCTGCCTATATTGTCTCCAATATCCTGCATCCCCTGAAGTTCGTAGTCGCGCAAGTCTGATCGGATCAATACTTCATCCACTCCACATGAAAGTGAAACTGGCATTGGGCGCTGCCCAAAATCAGCAAATAAACGTCATTTCGTGGCTTAAATTATTACGCGGTCACGTACTCGGCGCTGGTCCACCGTTTCATTCATGAGCCGAAAATGAGCATGGAAAATACATCGCGAGGAACCTGCTCCACGCGGCCAAGTGTTTACAAAGTGTCGTGCAAACCGGTCTCGCGTCGTCGATGTTCGACGTAAGACGAGACGACAGCTGTCGCGATACAAAACGCACGACGAACGCACCATTTTTCCCCTATTAAATTCTGAAGATGAAAAGACAAAATGTCAGGACTTTGTCGCTTGTAGTGTGCACGTTCACGTACCTTTTGATCGGAGCCGCGGTTTTCGATGCACTCGAGTCTGATACGGAACGCAAACGCTGGGACTTTCTGTCAGGTAAATACAGATAATTTCACATTATTGTTATCAATTTGCCAGAGGTATTCTTGGTATTATGCCGTTAATCAATGTCGTTAAGCTGTTGTCATTATTAATTAACGTCAAATGTCAACAATTATTATATTATTAATCGAAAATGAAATGGACATTTCGCAGAAGTTCGACGTAACATGATGCGAAAGTATAACATTACTCCGGAGGATTACCGGATGGTCGAAATAGTAATAATTGAAAATAAACCTCACAAGGCTGGGCCTCAGTGGAAATTCGCAGGCGCTTTTTACTTCGCTACCGTTGTTCTGGCAATGATTGGTATTTCTTTCATACAGTTTACGATACGCGTTTCAGAAACGATTCTACATTTTATTTTATTATTGTATATCTTTATTGTATTAATAAAAATATTATTCTATAAATGAGTTATATTATAAATGGTCTGTAGGAAATATTTTTTTCATTATTCAGGATACGGGCACTCTACACCAGTTACAATCGGTGGGAAAGCATTTTGCATGGCGTACGCCATGGTTGGAATCCCTCTCGGTCTAGTGATGTTCCAAAGTATCGGTGAACGTTTGAATAAATTCGCTTCAGTGGTAATCAGGCGAGCTAAAAAGTATATGAAATGTCAGAGGACCGAAGCTACGGAGATGAATCTTATGCTGGCTACTGGTCTGCTGTCCAGCATCATCATCACTACCGGCGCTGCAGTGTTTTCTCGCTATGAAGGCTGGAGTTACTTTGACAGCTTTTATTATTGTTTCGTGACGCTTACCACCATTGGGTTTGGTGACTATGTCGCGCTTCAGGTACATCACAAATACATTTGTAACGTATCATTGGTCATAAATTATGTTATCAACATCAAGTGACATGTATATTATTCTGAACAATCACAGTATGAAAATACTTCTCTCCACACGAAGATGGAATAAAATTGATATTTCTGACTAGTAGTCGGAGAAGTATAATAATATTACTTTCAATTTCAGAACGATCAAGCTCTGTCAAACAAACCAGGCTATGTAGCTCTGAGTCTTGTCTTCATTCTCTTCGGATTGGCGGTTGTTGCAGCTAGTATAAATTTGCTTGTTTTAAGATTCATGACCATGTAAGAATGACTACCCAAACTAGTCGAGCAAAAATTGGACAGCGATGTTACATGAAATCGTTCGTTTTCAGGAATGCCGAGGAAGTTCGTCGTGACGATAATGAGCTACAGTCTGCATCCCATCACGTCCTTACGCTGGACGGCGAAGTGGTCGCCGTGAACGGTAAGATCCTCGCAGGACACGTGCCAATGGTTCACGATACGGATGACTGTGTGAGCGTATGCTCGTGCACGTGCCTGGGTGCCGCCAATTCAGAACTGCTCGATTCCTCTGGTTATCAAGGATACAGGCCACCGTCGATCACTGCCAGCCTCCGCGTGAAACGCGCATCCGTCTGATGGAAGGAGTTCCGTCGGCGCAGCCTACGTCGTCGGCTTTCCAGGGCTGACAGTCGGGAATTGCTCGGCATCGATGCCTGAACGAATCGAATGCGCTTCTTCCAGCATCCTTGCGTTGTGTGACGAGACAAGCACTTCAGTTACCAAGACGAGGGGGAGTAATAATAGTTTCAAGTCTTTTGCCATTTCGCAAGGACACAAAGCGTCTGTTATTGCGGACGAAATGTTTGCACGTAACGAGTAATTCATTAAGTATTCTAGCGATTAATTGAGCTTGTCGTAGCGCGCACGTTTAGCATATCAACAACGTTGCCGTGCACGAGGTAACTACGATTAATGTTGCTTTTTATGGATTATATTTTCCTTGTTGGCATCGCCCGTCAATATTCATGGACACAGCCGACTTTCTGAAAAGATCGTGAGATTAACGTATGTAATTAAACGACGATAATCGACGAGTAAAATACTCAGAGTAACCGATAACGTTCACGAAAAATATTCACGAGATAGAATTTAATGTGCGTAGAATACACGTATAAAAACAAGTAACCATTTGTACAATTCGTTTAGGATTCAATCTTCATTAAACGGTTGCATAAATCATCATGTACATGATTATAAATTTTTACTATCAACAATTACTATAACATCAATATGATTAATTTGATAGACCGTAATAAATATATGTAATATATTATAATTATTAGTAATAAAATATGAAAATAAGTGAACCTATAATCCATACGTTTAAATAAATTAATTTACGTTTAAATTCAAATAAGTGCAATTATCACGATCTATTTTTCTCATTTTGAGACATTCTACTACGATGATTGTGACAACTATGACAATATTTTTGAATCCTAGACGAAACACTATTTTAGTTGCTGCTACTGCAAACATGTTTTTGGTAATAACAACCATATCTTAGTAGTAATTCCAATAGATATGATCGTTACAACCATGCAACGTCCTTCCGGTGCATGCAACATAATATTTAAGTCATTTTAGTACGAAAAGTAAGTCATAATGTCCTTAAGTATGTGAGGAAACATTGTTTTTGTAAGAGTAGGACATGTTGAGGGTGTTGACGTATTTTTTGTATTCCCGTTACGCAATCTGAAGTAGAAAATGTGGATAGGTATGAAAAATGAGGATTTACACGTATAAAAAGCACTGAGTAACAAAATATAGAAACGCACAAAAACGAGAAGTACATGTAGCGTGAATGAGTGTAGTTTTGCAAATGGTTTTCATCGGAACATTTATTTCGTCTCAGGAGACTCGATGACAAACAAAACTTTTCTGTAGGCAAACGAAAATACTGTTTCATACGACATCAAGATATTTATATACCTAAAAAACGCCTCCGAAGTAGAAATATTGTTAACATGTCTTGAACATGAGAGTGTCAGATATATATATTTTCTTTAATGACAAGTTACCTTTATATACGTATAAATGCAGCACTAATAAAAAGAGTAAGACTGAAAAATAGGAGAAACTGACGCATTTCATTGATTAGTTACCAGTGAGTAGCGAGTGAATTGTAAAATGAAAGAAAATGTTCCTTCATTAAACACGAAAAAGTATAATAGAGAATTTTTATACCGTTTTTCCACACGCATGTGTAAACGTGACAAGCAGAGAAAGTAATTTGTATTTTTTATTGTACCATTAAGTTCTTTGCAATAACATGTGTAATTAAATATAATTTTACACGTATATAGATGGTAATTAATAACCATGTATTTTTTAACGTAAGAGTATACACAACGCGTTCAGTTTTTAAGTCACTAAATCAATTATTACTATGAAACAAGATATACTTGCTGAGGATTAATAATTTTTCATGCTGTTTAGAACAACAATAAATACCAAAAATATTACAGTAGATAGGTTACAATTAATAAACAGAATACATGTGTAATAGTAAAGTGTTTGACAATATGATGGTTAATGATTTCAGACACAATGCATTATAGTGTCTGCGATTGTGCAGGATCACTTATAGATCTAGTCATAATGTTTCAGTGTAATAAAGCTACATGTGCATAAAAAGTTATCAGGAAAAACCAATTAATGTACAGTGATTGGTAATAGAAGACGGTTAAGTGACGTTGAGTTATGTAGAAAAAAAGAAAAGTTTCTTTTGTAAAAGCAATCAATGTCAAACTTGAATACTTTTTAGAATGGCAAAGAGAAGTTTCGGTAGAATATAGGACATTGTGTAATACGTATAATGTTTCAACATGTATGATACAGCCGAAGATCACGAAATACACTTTTTAACACTAATAATATAAGTAATGTAATGTAATGCTGTTATGAAAAATAATATAATGTAACATTTTCGAACGACTTTTGACAGGGATTGTTTTTATAAAAAGTTTTTTAAAACTCATGGTGAGCGAAATTTTATATCTTGACAAAAACGTATACTTGATATGTGTTTAATGAAGATACTAATTTTTTTTACTATGTGAATTAAGTGCGTGACTATAAACAAATTAATATGAATTAACAATGTTATGTATCATTTATTATGAGTTGCAAAAGGAAAATTCTATTTCCTTATACTAACATCATTTATTTTATGTTTTATAAACAATTATGGTTAAAATATTAAGAAATATATTTTTAAATGGAACGCATTTTTGAATAAAAATTGTCGCATGAAAATGAGCAAAGTAATGTTTGTATTATTGTGATATTGCTAATAAAAAGGTTACGCAATAACATTGGTATTGATTATATCTTTCAATAATAACATGAAGAAGTAAAGAATAAATCATGAAAAAACAGCAGCAAACTTACTCGGAAGTAACTTTTCACGTTTACTGCAGTTTATGTCAAACAGAAAATACATGTTCATATTTAATGTTAAAAGCCAAATACACCATTAATTGAAAAAATATATAAAATATATAAATAAGCATATATAAGATACGTATATATGATATAAAAAAAATATTTGTTTTATAAATGTTGTTCATACGGTACTTATGCAGTTTCATTTGCAAGGTTATATATAAAATATTGTCATGCCAGGGACCCATCGATGCCAATTTCCGGAAAAGTCAGACTATTGGTCTATTTTAACAACCAAATCTCCTGGATCACATAAATGTATTCGGTTAATAAAGTACCTTATTAGTATAAATAGACGTCATCCGAAATGTAAATACTATGCAATCAGCAGTGCTGCAGTTGCCAAAGAAAGAAGAAGTCAGATTTTACAGCCTCACCGGTGGATTATTCATCCTTTTAGTATTATTAGGTACATGTTGACAATCAGAAACAATATTTATTTTGAAATACACAACGGAAAATGACTAAAATGAATTAAAATTTGTAATAACTGTAATAAGATTAATCGAATTAATTCTGTATTACTTGCTTTATAGATTTACATGGGAAATAATTATGACAATAGTATATCTGATTTCATTCATTACAATTCCTTTCATGATATGTTGCATAGTGCTGGATTTCAATGAAATTCGAATGGACAACATTAATCTGTATATTTATGGCATTTTTTGGATAGATATAATTGGAAACTGTATTACCGGCTTTTACGATGAAAATAAGAGAGAATTTATTTTGGATCAAAGAAAGATTTTAAAGTATGAAAGAAACTTCATTTTACTTCTCTCTCGGATAAATTCTTGTCTTTCATTATTAATATTTTTAGGAGTTATACCAAGCGATATTTCTTCATTGACATCTTTACTTCAATGCCTTATGATCGTATTACTTTACCCTGGAGATCATTGCCGGGACCTGATTCATCATTTACTATAGCTGTTGTTAACCTAATTCCAATATTGAAACTAATTAGATATTTTACGTTGAACTCTTACATGTTACAACTATTTTCAGTAAGAATAAAAAAAGGTTTTCACTTATATCAAGAATTTTATAACATACATTATATAAAAATAAATGCTGAGTATGAGAAATATATTTAGTTTGTTAATGTGGTATAGAAATATTTCATGCATTAAATTTGTATTGTTAGTTTTTTGATTTCAATGTATTGATTTTTCATGTACAATATAACTCAATATTCATACATTTTCAGCACTTCAATGTTCATAACTTTTCTTACCACATATTCTCAACGTTATTATTATACATGTATGTATTATTCTGGTTTGCATGTTTCTGTTATGTTACTCCAATTCTTGTCATGTACGGCCTTTACGTCACACCTGAGGTAATTAAAACAATAGCTTGAAACACAGTCAAAATACATGCATTTTATACTTATCACATAAATACGACAACTATAATTCAAGCAATACGAATACAATTGATTTTTTTGAAATATTATCAACTAATAAAGGAATCAGTTTATTACTTATGATAACTGATGAAGTTGCGTGGATTGAACTAGATCTCACCTCGACTTGTGACCTTAGCGAGTAAAAAAATTATATTATGGCAAGACGCGAGTAATTTTGCACAATGTTTACTTTGTTTGATATGATATAAAAATGTTTGTCGTTTTAATGAGATTACAATGTCAGAGTACAATGTAAAAAAAATTAAAGGCCTATTGAACTTACACGTAATAAGATTTGCTGAAATTTGATTATTTGCTATGACTGAAAATTCATTGTCCCTGATTTATTTATTTGATTATAAAGCATGTATTTTTTGGTGTATTTATATTTTACTAGATCAATGTGAAAAATCATGTGAAATCCATAAAAAACTTGTTATAATTTAACAGATTTCCTCTTCCAGTAAATTTATATTTACTTCGTATTACTTTCATATTTCATAACATGATTAAATTACATTATCTGTTTACAGAAATGTGAAGATTGTTGGCTTACAAGAGAGAAAGCTAGTGATATTGCAGACAGATTTAGACGAGCGCTTTTCATGGTTTTGGAAAATTTTACTGGAAGTAGTTACGGTGGAATAGTACCTGAAACAGAAGGGCACATTATGATGTGTACTATTCTCATGTTGGTTGGTAGATTATTTGAGTGTTACATCATAAGTGAGTGCTGCCTTACTTTCATAATATACTGATTATAAATGTAACAAAATAAATAATTTGTAATATATCTTAAACAAGGTTGTTATCAAATTTATAAGATTATGTAACCTCTTATTGTCTTCATATACATTTAGTAATGTTCCTTCGAATCTGTTTGAGTACAAACGTTCCAGAAGCAGAATATCAGGAAATCATAGATCAAGTAAATGCTTATGCAAAACAAAAGCAGCTGCCTCCCCGCATGAAGCAGCGACTTTTATCATTCTACTATTATCGTTTCAAAAACAATTACTTTAGGGAAAATGACATCCTTTCAAGTTTATCAGGTTTCAATTTCATATAAAAATTAATTTCTACTATCCAATTAGCCATCAATTTATAACATACGTGAATACAAATTCAGAAAACCTTCGACGCGAGATAGTATTATACTCTTGCCGCCGTCTTGTCGAAAATGTAAGCATACTGAAGGATATGCCAAAAGAAACCTTATCCGTTATAGTGTCAGTTCTGAAACCTGAATTATACCTACAGAACGATGTGATTATGAAAGCAGGAGCACAGGGTGACTGTATGTTCTTTTTAGATACTGGAACTGTGGCTGTTTTTACGCCAACTGGAAAAGAGGTACCGATGAAAAACAATTTTACGTACTTGTTCACTTTTCCAGTCTTTGCAATTTTTCAGATATGTCATTTTGACGATGGTACGTATTTTGGGGAAGTCGCACTTCTTGTTCAAGATCAGCGTAGAATAGCAACCGTCGTTGCTATAACGGTGTGTGAAGTATATCGATTGGATCGTAAAGATTTCAAAAAATATATTGCTATTCATACAGAATTGTTGAGAAAAATCGAAAGAGTTGCAACTGAAAGAATGGAACGTACAATTTTAATGGATAAATAGTTCAAAGAACACAAATACTGCACGAATGCGAAAACAAATTAAAAAATTACTTCACACAGAATTTAAATGTATGTCTTTACGTGTTACAATTAAGTAAGTTTACGGCAGAAAGTTAAGGGTAAATAACAAACGATTAGTGATAACTTATCATTGATATATGCATTTCCAGATCTTAAAACGTATTATTGTCCATAGAATAATTATTCATAATAGTATTTTTCACTTCTACATCATCTAACGTAGAGTCATATATTAATCGTTATCTAAATTACTAACAATTATATGATTTCATAAAAGCGTTACAATAGTATTTGAGTAATACATTCAACGATGATAGTTTGAGAGATATGATCCAAAGATATTTGTTTCATTTTTTAAACGAACATGGAAGGTTTCCACAAAACTGTGACACTCATCGATATATCAAGTATGACAATAAATTACGGTACGATGCGTCGACTTTTGTCGTACTCTAAATCATCGCAATTCCATTCTGACTATGAATTGACACAAATTGATAGAAAACCTTCAGGAAATTTCGAGAAACGCGTACACAGTGTCGCGAATTGATCCAACGGAATGCACGCCTTCTTTATTATTCAAATTTTTCTCTTTGTACATTTATATTTGTTCAAACTTAAAGTAGGGTAGAAACGATGGCGTACGAAGAATTCGATAAGGAAGGTCATGCGAAGAGTCCTTTAATCTTACGCCTGAGATTCTTAAAATTGTATAAATGTAAAAGAAGGTAGAAAAAACGGAGCTCTCCTCTTTCTCTTCGCTTGGGATTGAATTTACCTGACTCGAATGTATTTATATATTAATATAAAGCTAGATTAAATTGTTTATACATTCTCTTTCAGATTCTACGTTAAAATTATCAATATATCATGGTCACTATTCGTTGTTCCTATAATTATATAACTGTAATACGTGACGGGAGAAACGGGAATAATCTACTGGCACTGATTTTTGATATAAGTGTAAAATTAGTTGAACTAATTTTGATGATCTTTACGTACATTCACGTCGATGTAAGTGTTATGCAAATGTTTTGTGAATTTTTTTTGTTTGTTATATTCGACATGTCAAGACGACATAAATTATATTGAAATATCCGAAAAAAGTAGTAGCATACAAAAAAATTGAAGTTCACGTTTATGTACATAACAAAAAATGAGTTGATAATATTTTCCTGCTTCTCCGGCGTCTAGTAAGGCACATTTTATGACTGAATATGTATGAATTTTCAGATAATTTAATGCTAATCATGATTACGTCGTCTACATTAAAAATCGTTTCTTGATTCTTCGTAACATACATATGATTATTACGTGATTTTGGTATTTTTAATTTTCATCCATTTATTATCTTAAACTAGAGATGTACTTGAAGTTTTATGAAGACCAGAGGAAGACTATGCATGTATGTAAGAAATAAATAACTTCTAAAATATTTCGAATATTTCTTACATAAATTATTCAACTATTTTATTACTATTGTTCAATGGTGTTATTAACATTTCAATAGAAAGAAATTTTTAC
Source organism: Nixonia krombeini (assembly GCA_022817245.1). Taxonomy (NCBI): domain Eukaryota; kingdom Metazoa; phylum Arthropoda; class Insecta; order Hymenoptera; family Scelionidae; genus Nixonia; species Nixonia krombeini. Next base: position 19,630 of record JABFPT010000528.1, on the reverse strand, counting down.
GTTATAATAGCTCTCTTTTTCATGATGAACTCACTAGAATGCAGACAACACGACATGTCAAATTAATTTTCAAATAGAATTTAAATCGTTAAAGGACTGTAAATTTTGTATAGAAGACCAGAACTTGCAAAATGTAATAAATTATAAACTCTAAAAAGGGAATGTTAATCTTATTTATGAACAATAGCTAATGGTTTGATATAAAACAGTGCTATTTCAATGCTACATGTATTTTATAGTATAACGTTTTTTAAAAGTGATTCCTATAGTATTTACCATCAAAGTTTTAAAATATTTACTTCTTTGATCTTTGTTTCCTATTTAAAGAATTTCTATTTGTGTAATGTCAAATGCTTTGAAACTATATCGAAGATATGACATGATTTTCCATGCAGCTCCACAAAATTATTGTACACTGTTTGTTATTTTGCTTTAGTTTTAATAATGCTGCATTTTAAAATAACATGACACAAAATTTGTATAATCTCAGTTGCAACATACCAAGCGATTATACGCAAACGTAACAGTAAATCGTATCTTTTTACAGAAATACAAAACATAACTTCGTTCATTCTACAAAATATTACATATGAATAAAACGTTATGAATTTGATAAATCATATGTTTACAGATATTGGGTCGGCAAAGAAAGTAATATCGGTTTTTTCAGTTTTATTTCACACTAAAAACTGAAATTACTTTCTTGCCAACCCAAAATTATTATCTAAGTGAAAAAAATCATTTAGCATACTGAATCACGTAAATATCTTCTATTGAGCACGTATGAAAATCATATTATGGATAAATAAATGACAGTGTTAAACTACAAAATATGACTGTACACTCGAGTTATTTCGACCATTTCGAGTAATCATTCGGCTGTTTTACGTTAATGAAAACGTATATACTTTATTGACAAATAACTCGAAGTCTTCGGAAAATATCGGTAATAGTTGAGTATTCGTATAAATTACATTAAAAGATAATTAAATAATTTACGATGTCAATCATATAATTACTTGTTGCTTTTAGCAAAGTGCAAACAAATTATTGTATTAAAATCGTAAATGCTGTTTACTATAAAAGAATATTATTACGTTGCAATGTGGTAGGCGCATTAATGATATAACTCATAATAGAACTACGTAATACTTTACATAATAAACATGCTCTTATCAATGCAACGGTATTAATTTTCAATTCTTTGTAAATATACTGAATGTTCTTAATATAGAAAGATTTGTTTGACAATCCAACATGTCAATTTTGATGTACATTATCGAAAATGAAGAATACCGTTTCATTGCATACTCGGATTCGCAGGTTTTGTTAAACAAAGAAATGCACGATCTTAACAACTATCAATTAGTCTACCAATCAAATGATCAATGCCTTAATGAGTTTCACAAAATCGCCTTAAATTTCATTTTCGAGGCTGCATATATAGATTGCCTTTGGGGCACAATAATCACAATTCCAATGTGACTCCGTCGGACTAGGATTCAGCATCAGATCGTATATACATGGATACTAAATTATGAAATGCAGTGGTTATACTCGACACTGTTTTAATGAAGTACACGCAACGTATATAGGCAATGAAGACCAAGTGTTTCCATTTTGTATTATTTTTGCATATGTTAAGAAGCCAAGGAAGTGAGAATAAATTTGTAAATTTGATGACAATTATTCTGGTAGACTCCTTTATCATTCATTTATAATTACATTTTTGGTACTTAACATCATTATTGAAAATTTATTTCATTATCTATGTATAGACGTTCTAAGGCTTTGGCAGTGAATGATAATCGAATTTTCGACAAAACCAGTAAGCAGACAATTTTACTCCTTATTTTATTAATATTTTTCATAAATGTATATTATTCAGTATTTTACAGCTTATATAAATTTATATAATTATACGTTCACAGCAAACTTCCAAGTTAAACTAGTTAACAAAATTAAAGCAATGCAAGATGATTACTGTAGTTTTTACAGTAGAAGTATAATAATAAAATTTAATATTAAGCTTTTATTTTTCTCTCTTTAAACGTAATAATAACATATATTTTCACAGTTATTTTACACCTAGGTATATTAATTTAAATACCTTACTTGGGAAGAAATAGCGACACTTATCACTCGAATTTGATTTGTTCGAAATTTTTAAAAGTGATATGAGAGATAAATGATATGTCAAAATATTAGAAACGGCACGTGTGATATGTAACTAAATTCGGTTAAATCTCTGCTGATTGGCAGTATCGAAAAGTCGACGTTGAATATGTTATTTTAATACAGAGGCAAGATGGATCTCTTTCTCCTTGTTTCTTCCAGACTTGGTCCACTAGCTGGCAACTGTCCAGCTTCGGTGCAGGAACGACAGCAAAATTTGGCATAATATTTGTGGCGACAATAATTGGCCATTACAATTAATTCGCATTTGGCGAAGAATGAATTATCCTGACAATTCGGATGGATGAATATGCCTGTTAAGAATGTTGATATTTTAATATATTTATAAGATATTCCAAAAAATATTTTATACAATACAATAAATGTCTGTCGTGACTGAAAACTTGAGTGAATTAACTATACTAACCAGCCACATGAATTTGTACACTTTCGGAAGCGTAAGAAATTTCGTTAGATGCTTCGCATCGATATTCTCCTGAGTCGTTTTTATTGGCATCATTGATGCTGAGTCGATTGCCTTCTGTAATATAATTAAAGTCATTAACTACCGATCGTTCAGTACATTGTCAATACTGAATTCATTGATATATTATGCAAACCTGATATTCTAACGCGATTATCTGTATTTATGGGTTGATCATCTTTGAACCAAGTAACGCGAGGACTTGGATATCCAGACACGCTGCAATCTATGTTTATATCGCTGCCTTCGGGGAATTGAGTTTGTGGTACTGAGACGTTCAGTTTTACAGGCACTGTACAAATATGCATAATATTAATATACACAGTAATATAATTCAAATAAGAATATGTCCAGAACTGAAATTTGGATATTGTTTGTGTCAGTTTGTAACCAATTTCTAACGTACCTAAAAGCTAACGATATTACTAAAAAAATGAGTTGCGAAAAATACATGCAGCAATTATTTAGATACACCAATGTGTATTATTGTAAGTATATTGTAATGTTATATTAAATATCAACAAGATTCATGCTTGCTGTAAATCACTGTTGATACTGAATTTTATGTATTTGAGTTAAGTAAAAATTTAGTCATTAAAGATTCCCCTCACCTTTGAATCTAGGTCTTTCAGTAATACTATGTTGAAGAGGCATAACAGTAGGAACACGGCTAGGCCAAGTGGAACGAATAGGAGGAGCATGCGTGTAATTTTCGGGTCTTTGCGGCCTATAGGGATATTGAGGCCTCTCCGATGTAGGTCTTTCTGGTCTTTTGGGCGGTGACAATAGATACTTGGCATATTCTTGATGCTCTGGCTTGATGTTGTACACAGGACCGATTGCTTGCAATACCACAGACCAAGACGCGGCTCTACCAATACCATTATATGCTTGACACGTATACATGCCCAAGTTAGTTATATGCACAACGCGAATGTGCAAAGCATAATCAGAGTCTTGTTCAAAGTTTTCCGACAAAAGCGGTAACATCGTGTTACCGCGCCACCAGGTCACGTGCGGTCTTGGCCACCCCAAAGCGTAGCAACGAATTACGGTTGGTGAATTCATATTCACAGTGATAGTCGCTTCCGGTTCTCCAGCAATGGCGGCTGGACGCTTATGTGGTTCTACATACCCGGAAAAACATGCCATGCAAAGATGCAGATTCAGAAGAAATTAGTCGAGAACATTAATTTATTGAGTGCACATTCTCATTGAGATTCATGAAAGTCTAATCTAGCAAATTACCACAGGAAACCAGTTAAATTAACGCCAGGTAATACCAATCACCATTATGATATGCAGAGAGATAAAACAAGATAGAACTTACCTGTTACTTCTAAATGATATTCTACTCTGGCTGGCGGGCCTTGTCCATTATCAGCTGTACAAACATATATTCCATTGTCATATGTGTACAGATTCGTAATCTGCAATGATCCGTCTGACAAAATGCGCCGTCTCTTTTCATATTGTTCGATCTACAAAATAAATTTTATTCTACTACATGTAATTATAATTCAGGAGGTTATATAAAATAATTGAAATAAAAAGCAAAATATTTCTGATAATTGTAATTAGCAAGGCACTATTGATTACGTTCTATTTCTCACCAAAGTTGTGTCTTTCCTCCATGTGATGGTTGGAATTGGAACTCCAATTACAATGCATTTCATAACAATCATACCACCCTCTTCGGCTCTTAAATCTGGTTTCTCTGGCTGTTGAATTGACGCTGGAACATAACCGTACTGCGGTGCAGTTACATTAGCGACTGGTCTCAAAGTAACTTGAGGTACTTCTGATGCAGGTTCCAGACAAGATGTTCCACAACCGTTGTTACAGCACTTCCAGTCACCTGAACAGTCTGCATCTGTTGAGCATTCTTGTTCGCATCTGGTACTGCTCGAAACAGCGGGACACCGTCCGGGCTTAACGGCTGTAAAGGTCATTTGAACACAATTATCAAACTAATTATTGTCAAGAAGTTACTTAATCGTCATAATTTTTATGCATCTGAAAATTTACTTTGTCTGCAAATGCCCTTATGTTCCGTGCCATCTTTAGTGGCAATTAAAGTAATGGCACAAGTTGTTCCTTCTGGACAAATTTGCGTCCTGCAAGGATCTACACATCTACAACGTTCACAATCCTGGTTATCTACGAATGCTTCCTTTCCGTAAGGACAACGAATAGTATTGCATTCTTCACGGGCTTCGATGCAAGGGTCCTTCGATTTCTTTCCAGAGTCAACATCAATTTCATTACTCGCTGAAAATAAATATATGTTAAAATATAAATAAATATAATATTAATATATTGTTATAAAAATATATTTAAATAATAATAGTAAGTAAATAGATAGTGTATTTACGTAAATTACAGCAATTTACATAATGTTACGGCTATTTATTAGATTTAGAAGTCTATATAATTACATATTTTTTAATGATTAGTGAGATAGTTAGAAATTTTTCATGATTAGTAATTGCGATAATAATAAATAAAAGCACTATATACAGCAAATTAAAACTTATATAATTATAACGTTAAAATGTAAAGATTTAAACGTTCACAATATGAATAAACAAAATAGAAAAAATTCAACAAATACATAATTTTTGAAAACTGCTTTAAAAGAAATTGTTCGAAAACGAATACATAATCCTATTAAGATCACAAAGCAAGCCCTGTAAAATGAAAAATTAGAAAATAATTATGAACGCAAAATAAGTAAATCTTTCCACAGCTTGGCTATGTACACTGCAAGAGAAAAAAGTTGTGAAAATGCAGCAAGAAAACGCAACGGCTTTATCAAGGTTAAAATAACCGTCACTTACTCCTGAAACAAGAGTTAATACAAGCTTCGAAGGTTTTGAAATTGTTGCGGTTACCACCACAACCCGTATAAATAAAGGTCTTGCAGGTCTGGTCCTCTTCGTCATAATAGAATCGCTTGTAATTGCCGATTGTACAGGATCCGATATCAACCGGTTCTTTGCAGATCGCTAAATAATATTGACAGTTGGCAATTTCGTTAAAAAATGTTTATAAATTTGCAACTTTTATGACATTATATTGTGCGATAACTTTGTAAGATTTACCTAAGTGAGATAAAGCTGTATCATTTCCAGTAGGACCAGGTTCTTCGTGGTGTATGCAAACAGATTCGCACTCAGTTGCCGAACTAAACCTATTCGCATTACCCTCGCAGCCACCGTAATGGAATTCCAAACATCTGCGTGTTCTTTGATCATAATAGAATTTCGGGAAAATCGCACGACAAGGACCAGGGTCAAGAGGAAGATTACAAATATCTAGCAGAAACAAAAAATGTAATTAATAAATTGAAATTATACGTATATTTAACCTAAAAATGTTTATTCGAAGTCACATAGATTAATGAAAATAAGTAGTATTTATAAAAATTATTTTTTAATGAAATGATGCATTAATTTTCATCTAACACAATTTAATAACAGAAATTTATTTATTTCATTTATATTATTAGCGTATTTCTTTGTTGACAA
>JABFPT010000528.1:0-11765 GCA_022817245.1 Nixonia krombeini | reverse complement strand
GCCATATCCTGGAACGTCATGCATAATTAATATAAATAGCAATCGAGTACTTACCTTTACTTCGACCAGGTTTTAAACATTTTTGTTGACAGGCAATGTCGGTAGGGAAGTTGTTATTGTTGCCCTTGCAACCACCATACCTAAATACTTCGCAAGCTTGAGAATCCTTGTTGAAATACCTTCTTGTGAAATTGCCTTTGCACGGACCTTCTTCTTTTGGTTGCTCGCAGGGATCTGTATTGAAATATTTTATTTTTATATAGATTTTGTAAGTATTTTATTTTCTTCATAAAACAAAAGCGGTATGAATATACAAAATATAATAATTATGTTGTAAAGTTTCATGTTCACTTTTTTCTTTTTCTGTTACTAATATGTAATAAATATAAACTACTGAAATACATTGGTATACGAACATTTTTTATGCTGTTCTAAATAAATATATGACGTACCATCGTCTTCCGAGGTGACACAAAGTTCTTCGCAGTCTTCGCGAGTCTTAAATTTATTTGCGTTTCCAAGACAACCACCATAAATGAATTGACCGCATTGTCCTCTTTCTGTGTCATAGTACCACGTTGGATAATATCCCTCGCATGGGCCACTGATCTTTGGTAAATAACAAGCGTCTGAAATAATTCGGAACAGATTTAAATTATTTCATTTTCATAAAATAGATATTCAATAATTATTTCTATACTTAACCTTTTCCTTTAGGTTCTACACAAACTTCTTTACATTCCTCTTGAGTCTTAAACCGGTTGTCGTTGCCCTCACAACCACCATACCAAAACCGTGAGCAACCACCATAAACTGTATCGTAAAACCAGTTAACGGTGAAGTCGTGGCAAGGGCCGCGATCTTTTTCCAACGAGCAAGCTGCACCGGGTACAGTAGGTACGGTGCGACAACCTTCAAAGTTCTCGCCTTGAGCTTCCTCGATTCCATCTTCGCAACACCCATATTTGGATTCAGCACAAGTACACCCCGCGAAATTCGGACCTTTCGCAGGTGTTCTTCCGTCGGAACAACATTTAAATTCAGTAGTTTCACATCCACAACCTGAAATATAATAAATGATTATCAAGTATGTACAAAATATTTCTTACATGCTAATTTTTATAGGTACCAAAATTGTACAAGTACAATTACCTTGTCCATGTGGTCCTTTAGCAATGGTAACTCCATCAGGACAACATCCAAATTGATAAGTATAACAAGGACATCCTTCAAAGTTAGGTCCACTTGCTGGCGTGAATCTGTTCGGACAGCAACCATAAGTGGTGTACTGGCAACCACAGCCCTCGTTATCAGGCCCACGTGCAACTGTTTCATTATCTGGACAACATCCAAATCTTGAATATTGACATCCACATCCATAAAAATCAGGTCCACGAGCAGGCAAGATATTGTCAGGACAACATTTAAATGGTGTTGAAAGACAACAACCTTCTCCATTTGGTCCGTGTGCTGGTGTTATACCGTCGCTACAACAACCGTACGTGCTATTCTCACATGACATGTGACATCCTTCATATCTTTGACCAAGCGCTAGAATACACATAAAGTGTCATTATTTTATAAAACTTTGTACATGTTAATTTTTAATAATTATCATACCCGCTGTAATGCCATCAGGACAACATCCGAAATACGATGCAGAACAATTTTTAGTGTTAATGACTCCACAGCCTTCGAAATTGGTGCCAGTTGCACTTCTTACACCATCGGGACAGCAACCGTACGTGGAGTTGGCACAATCGCCTTCCATTATTGTTGTCACCTCGTATTGCTCTGTTGTTGGCATCACTGAAACTTCTTCTTCGCATCCTGTGAATAAAAGTATCGATTGGTTTTATTAAAATGTCTCTGAAGTTTAGATAATTAATGACAAATGCAATACCTTCATCATCTGGACCAGAAGCAGGTTTAATACCATCAGGACAACAACCATATTGAGTAGTGTTACAACATCCGAAGTTATTTTTCCCTGATGCAGGAGTCTCATTATCCGGACAACATCCAAATCTGCAATTTGTTGTTATTATGAATTGTATTATTTTCTTCAGATAAGAGATACTTTGTGAAGGTGTAAACATATAATAAACTTACTCAGTTTCATTGCATGGTATTTTGCAACCTTCGAAATCATTGCCTTCGGCAGGCGTAATGCCATCTTGACAACAACCAAACAGAGTTTCCTCACAGTGAGTGGGTGGACAGCCCTTATTCTTAGGACCCAGTGCAGGCGACACTTTGTCAGGGCAGCATCCATACTTGGTCTCGTTACACGTGCGTGGTGTAGGACATCCTTTGCCAAAAGCACCTTGAGCTGGTGTGATCCCGTCATAACAACAACCGAATGTAGACTTCTTACAACTCTTCTTTTTAGGCTTACATACCCTCAATGTATGTTCCTGAGTTAACGCTTTCTGAACAGCACGAGGAGTTGTCCACAGTTCCGATACTGGAATATCAAATATTAATTAAACTTAGTACACATTTACAAGTTGTGAGCACGTATTTACATAAAAACTTATCGTACTGTGGGTTCTTGCAGTAAGGTCCGCTTCTTCTTCACCAGATACAGTACTACCAGATATTGTAGACAGATCGGTAGCTCCGCTTTCGGTAGTACCTTCGCTGACTAAAGCAGTTTCACCAGATTCTGTTGTCATTCCAGATTCAGTAGTCTGACCGGATTCCGTTGTTGCTCCAGACTCTGTAGTTTCACCAGATTCCGTTGTTGCTCCAGACTCGGTAGTCTGACCAGATTCCGTCGTCATTCCAGACTCGGTAGTCTGACCAGATTCGGTCGTCATTCCAGAATCGGTAGTCTGACCAGATTCTGTTGTTGCTCCAGATTCAGTAGTTTCACCTGATTCTGTCGTCATTCCAGATTCAGTTGTTCCAGATTCGGTAGTCTGACTGGACTCTGTCGTTACTGCAGACTCGGTAGTCTGACCAGATTCTGTCGTTGCTCCAGATTCAGTTGTTTCGCCGGATTCCGTTGTCACTCCCGATGTGGTTGTTTCAATGCTTTCCGTCGACCCTGACATTTCAGTCGTTCCAGAAGCCGTTGTTTCACTCGAAACAGAAGTAGGTGTTTCAGTTGTAGTTTCAGTGGTTTCAGTGTCAGTCGTCATGGTTGATGTTTCTTCAGAGGATCCAGTTGTCATTGTGGACACTAATTAATTAAAATTTAGAAGACATAATAATATTAAATTTATTTGAATACGTATGCTTCACACAGAACATATATAAAATTATATAAGTAATTGCTTTTGTACCGTTTGTTTCCGTTGATTCGGACATTTCAGAAGAATCGGATGATTGAGTAGAGGATTCCACGGTCGAACTGCTTTCTTCTGTAATCGCTGTGTCCGTACTTTCTGTTATAGAAGATGAAGTTGTCTGCGTAAATTCGGTCGATTCCGTTGAGGCGCTGTCGGTAGAGATCGTACTCGAATCGGATACTGATGTTTCTGTAATGTCTGTGACAGTTTCAGATGAATCAGTTGTTTGCTGAGTGACAGACAAAGTTGTTAGATCTTCGGTTTGTCCAGACATTGTTGATTCTTCAGTTATATCAGAACCTGAAATTGAAGAGTGTAATCTTACAAAATAGTAACGCACTGATTTAACTTCTATATATGTTTGTTTAAATTATGTTTATGATAATTTTCCATTAACAGTTATTTACCAAAAGTGGTAGTTTGATCTGTAGTACCAGATTCTGTTGTTAACATAGTTACACCAGAGATTGTTGATGATTCTGTTATTCCAGATACTGTCGATCCGACTGATGCAAATTCGCTGGAAGATTCTTCTTCAGGAGATGTTCCGCTGCCTTCGAAAGTCGAGAACAATTCACTGGTGTAACCGGAAGTAATATCTGTAAAATCAGTATCCCCACTACCAAACCCACTTCCGGTGCCACTACCATAATCTTTAGTTATCTCTATGTCGCCCCTACTATACGCAGCATCGCTAAACATCATATCCTCCCAAGTGCTTCCAGTCGATTCACTCATAACTTCGAATGGTGAACTTAACGGCGATGCCTCTGTGATTCCGCTTATTTTGTCCTTAATAAATATATTGTTAAAGTTACAATAAATTTTTAAATTATATAGTTCATTCACAAATTGTATTACTCGGCTTACCTCAGTAATCAAACTTTGTTTTATTATGACGATGTCTCCTTCTTCGTCTTCTTCACATTCTTCCTCCTCTGATTCTTCATCTATCAGAGCTTTCTCTTTGGTTGGTTCAACTGGAATTATTTCATCTAAAAGTATAATAGTAAAAAAATTAAATTATAACGAATAAAATAATTCAACAATTAAAAGGTGAATAAATTTGCATGCATGTATTTGCAAGTATCACCTTTTTCACAGGGCTGTTTGTTGCACTCATCCTTAGAAAACATGATGGTTTCGATGTCGCAGTTGTCGACTGATACGGTCATGTTGTCTTTCAAGCAGACTACTTTTCTTGACATTTCTCCTCCGCCACAGGGTTTCGAACACTAAGATAATTACAAGGTACACATAATCCCTCATTTTACAAAAAACCGTTAAAATAATAATATATGTGATAATTATTTATTATAAATACTACATAATCTACATTCAATATACGTACATTAAAATATATGTACAAGTTTTAATATTTCTGGGTAATTGGGAAAAAATATATATTTATTATTTATATTATATTTACATTATTAGCAAATCAATCTCTTTTATCTTGATTTGTACTATCAATATTTGTTCATCTTTCATATTAAAATTATTATCATTACGTAACAATGTAGCATGCTTTCTACTATGAATTATTATTTTGGGTGCAATAAAATTTTAAATAAAAATAAGGTAATTTATAATGTAATGAAAAAATATAAAATGATATTGAAAGGTCTATGCAAGATAATTCCGCGTGCATAAATACGTATACATAAAGTTAGTATTATGATAAGCGCAACATTGATGGCCTCTCCACATGATAAAAATGTCAGCAGGAGGGAATAAATAAGAAATTACATGATACCTTGCTCCACGGCCCGGCGAACCATTCGCCTTTGCACTCCTCGACCTTGGCAGTGCATTCCTTCGTGTCGTTGTACTTTTTCTCTGGGTCGCATTTAGATTCAGGAACCTTCTTGATACTCTCTTCGCTTTCGTAAGTCGCACAGAATACTTGTCGTGTTTGAACGCCGGTACCGCATGCTGCAGAGCACTGAATACAATAAAAACAGAGATCAGAATGATATTATGTATCATTCCATTTACGATTCTTGTGTTTTCTACAACACGAAATGACACTTTGAACGGATAAAAAATGTAACGAACGTTTCTTTAATGAAACTTTACAAACAGCTTATATATGAAAACTGAAAATAATGTATAGATACATACTTCGCTCCACTGCGTTGTAAACCACTGATAGTCACAAGATTCGGCTGTTTGACATTCTCTTTCTGCTGGTGGTTTCTTTTCGGGGTCACATTTGTCGTCAGGGTACACGCTACCGCTTTGCGTAGCGCACTGAACTGTTCTAGTCTCTTGAGTGAGACCGCATTTGTCAATGCACTGCACACATTTCAACAATAACATTACAAATATGATACATATTATTAATCGTATTAGTAATTGTAAGAAATATCTATTTTAAGAAATCTCTAAATTCTCATAAAAATTGCTTTTCTTACACCACTCCATTCTGATGTAATCCAATCAAGACCTTCACAAGGTCTCAATTCACAAGGTTTTTCTCTCTCCGGTACCTCCTCCACGCAAGCCGAATCATCTAAAATTTCGATCTTACCCTCGGCATTTTTGCGATAGCATGCGACTCTTCTCGTTTGCTTGCCCTCTCCGCACAAATGGTCGCACTAAATTAAAAAGAGGATTAATTAAGTTACACTGAAAGACTAAAATAATATAGTTTTGATAAATATATAACATTGTTCAATTTACCGGTTTCCATGGATCTACGTGCCATTTGGGGCACTCGACATCTCTGTTACATTCTTGCTTAGTTGTTCCTTTGGGTCCCAATGTTTCAGTACACTGCGATTCGTCGACAGTAATTCTTTTTCCTCCGGAAACAACCTGTTCGCATTTAATGTCTCGGGTTTGTTCACCACCCTCCCCGCAATGCTTGCTACATGGACTCCATTCACTCTCAACCCATTCGGGTGGACAAGACTCTTCGTTGCAGGATTGAGTATCCTCTGGTTCCGTTTGTGGATTGCACAATTTTTCGTCGACAGGCTCATTAGTTCGTTGACGAACACAAGTCACGTGTCTGTACTGGAAACCTTGTGAAAATAAAAATAAGAATCATGCAACAATCCTCGTAAATTATTGTTTATTACACGAAGCATAAAGCAAGCAAATTGTACCTCCACCGCAGGTCGCACTGCATGGTGCAAAATCTTCCGTAATCCAAGAGTAGATATCAGTGTCCGGTTGAGAAAATTTCTTCGGAACACTATATTCATAATCCACTCCGACATTTCGATCTTGGTACAACAACTGGAATAATTAATTGTAAACCTTTCAATATTCCATAAAACGAAACGAGTTTAAATAGGCTAGTGTTAATACAATGAAAATATTTTATGAAAATTTGCCTTTACAAAATATGTACTCACAACTACATAAATGGGTTCATTCGTTGGTCCTAAAGCTGTGATTTTGTCAGGTGCGGAAAATCCTTGAGGATCACGAGAATAGTGGAAAATTGTCCCAGCAAATCTCATACTACGCGGGAAGTCTATTCTCCAGTTACCATTTAAATAATAGTGGCCGCTTGTATTGCGAATTGCTGAAATTTATAGGAGTCGTAAAAACATATTTTAAACACAATGTATTTTTTGCTGAGATGATTTTTAATTGTGTTGAACGTGATTGCCTAATTTATCTAACAATTACTTTATTTCACTGTACAATGACACAACACAGCTCTTGATAGTCATATGGTTGATAAAGGTAACGTTTATGTGCCATAACTGCAGGACAAACTTACCAAGATAATTATTCGAAGGTCGTATTTCCCGTATTTTAATATTCGTTGCTCCTTGTGGGATAAGCAAAATATCGTTGTAACCTGATACGTAGTAATAAACACAAATTATTATATTTCAAATTAAACAATGTCAATACAGATATTTATTTAAACTCGTTGATTTAAAGATAAATAAATAAATAAATAAATAAGAAAATCTCATTGTGTCAAAACAAATATTATTTGTCGTGTATGGGAAATTACTGAAGCTTATAATTAGATGATCAACTTCCACGACGCAAGTTGATCGCAGAAAACTGTATCCGATACAAACTGTGACAGGCTGCGTGGCAACATACCGACTTGCAACTTATCCGTGTCGAAGAGTCCATTCACGGTATTACAATCCGATCCGTTACCGCCGCAATCTCGGCATGCATCTTCTTTGGCATCACTGCCGAGCATCAAATCGCACCCAACGGGCTGTTAATAAATTAATTTTAAAACAGTCTCCGAAGCATTTACGAGTAAAATATAAACTTAAAGTAACATTTTCAAATAGTATTCCAGCTGTTATTAAAACCTCGCATGGTGTTAACGAACGTGTTTATGTTGGGTAATCGAACTCTGCGTCACATACCATACATTTTCCTTCAACGCAAACATCGTTGCCTTCGACGTCGCACGGTGTACCATCGATGACAGTTGATTTGTGCCTGTAGAAAAATCGCTCGCCACGGGGCATACAGTTGAGCTCGCACTTTTTCGGTGCGCCTGTGTATGGAATCCAGCTGGAACGTTACAAACAAGATATTAATACACGATGAAATGAACATTCATATTTAACGAGTTAAATGTGAACGTTTAGCGAGTTAAATATATCCAATGATGTAACCTGGTCCTTCCCAGTGAATTGTTTACTACGATTATTAAGCGTTGGGTCATAATTTGGTGCAACGGTTCATCATATTCTTATATAACTGAAGCCAAGTAAATAAAATAAGAAGTCAACAAAAAGACCACGACAAACCGAAAAAGCAGTCAATATTAACGTCCTGTCACGAATTAAGGAAATTAGCAAGTTTAAAAGTGGCAGAAGGCATCAGCATAAATATATAATACGTATTTGCGTTTGCAAATTTTACGTTAACTTAATTACATAAATGCCAGATAATGTTGCAACACCAATGTCATTTTTGCAATTCATCATTGCATAAAATGTTCGCAGGAAACTGTGAAAAACACAACGGTAGGATAAGATTCATTTGTAGCCATTCGTTTCCATAACTTCAATCATTTTTTACGCACATCATGAAACGTTAAATATATGAATGAAAAAGATAGAAATAATCAAACTTACTCGTAATATACACCCTCGAAAGGAACGTTATTGTACTCCGCACATTGTTCGGCACGAAAGTCTTTCGGTTCTCCCTCACATTTCTGTAACATTGCGTCATTTCAAGAATATTCGTAACCGATTTATGATCGAGGGAAAAAGTAATTTCAACATTTAGAAATATAATACAGCATAATTTTAATTTTTTTCAATTTTCATTTTTGTTATCAATTCGTTTTAACAACAGTACTTTTTTAAATCTGTATCGCAAACAAAGCATCAGAAATTTCGCAATAAATTCGAGCGGGAAGTTTAAAGTAAGCAAACACACTTTTGCTCATTGTTTTTCAATCTCCCGGTTGTGGATATGCACGCACGATCTCGTGTATGCAGTAAAGTATGCAAATCCGATCTCAAGACGCCTCGGATAATATAAGCGAGTTCTATATGCACTCATTCCACAAGAATTCAACCATGGGGCAAATAAACAGTTTTGCGCGTGAATTAATGAACAACTTCCATCGAATACTTTTTCCACAAAATTTTCACATAAAGACACGCAAAGTGAGTGCACGAAGCAACAGCAGCTTTTTTTCAGCTGTCGAGCGGAAAAGGCGAACGTATACCATACAATTCGATTTCGCAGTATGTTATTTATCGAGAAAGAAATTACTATCAGTCGCATTAGTGCGTTTAGAAAAACGAGAAACGTAAATGTGAGATATTTTATTGTCGAATTAAATCGGTTGCGTCGTTGCAAATATGGAGGTTTTTCTCTCCGCTGGAAGGTTTTCTAAAAGAATGACTGGATCCAGTCGATTTTCGCGAAAGTAATAAATAGCGAGGAACGTCATAGAAGCAAGAGCTACTGGGGTTTTCGCATGCTGGAATCCTATAGTCACGAATTAGGTTGGCGGTGTAACGCGATGAGGGGAGAGAAGCGGAATAGTCGGTAATATCGATAAATCGAGCCCAGGAGTCGAGTGTAAAGGAAGAAAAGAGATCCCACAGTGACCGGTACCACGCATCGAGGCCACTACGGGAATTTATGACGGGCACTTTTTCGCATCGCGCAAGCATCGAGAAAAGGTTCCTGCGTACAAAAAGATTCGCGCATGCTCTAGTTGCGTAACGATTTTTCAACACGAATTACCATTGCAATACCAAGATGTAATCCCTCATTATTCAATTATTTCGTTATGCGTTAATATTCTATAAAATACCTTTAACGACGGTTATCGATTTAACTCCCCGATAGGAACACCACTCCGCGGTTCTTTGCAAATCGGTAATTATCAGTATTGTATTTGACGTTGTACACACGACTTCGAGCACTTTCGAAATGCGCTGTTGGTAAATTATTTCATCTTGCCGTGTAACTTCCTCTGCTCTCGACGCGAAAGGATGTTATTTTAAAATATCGCCCGCTCCGAGCATCGGGTAATATATCTTACTTTACAGATACACCCTACCGTATACAAAATACATCGTGGAAATCCAACCTTGCCGAGGTAAAAAAGAAAGAACATTTGCCGATGCAAAAATTAATTGTAAATATGAAACACGATATATTGCTATAACGATGCTTTCCAAAATATATACTTCGAATATTAAAAGGTAACGTTAATTATCTCTTTGTTTTCGCAGTATACTTATTTTTTCTTATAAATAATTACGGTAATGCGCATAGTGGGAGGAGGATGAGGGGGGAGAACAACTTCTTTGCAACGGGCAGATTTAAAATATCTGTAAAATCCAGATGTTCAAATGCGTCTGTCACGATAAATCACCTCGTCCGATCGCACATTTTCCGGGACGTACCGGCAATTTTTAGCGAACTGTGCTCGGTCGACTTTAGCGATCTTCTTACAGGCATACGGAGTTAATGTTCCTTGCTACGGCCATGATCGATCCAGCAACCGACCTGTAACAGGTCGAACTCTGCGTTCATAAATCTTGGCCGCCGCCGACGTAAGGTCAGCAATTGCTACCACGTGTTCATGCGAATCTCGTTCAAGTTTACGCTCATCATGCGCTACGAATATTAACACACTTTGTTAAACGTCCGCAGCGAGCCTGCTTGTAAATCGACTCCATAAAACGTGCTCGAGAGAAAGTGATCCGGCATATTTGGAACGTGGAACGATATTTCTCTGCATGCTCGAGATTTTGTCATTGACTGATG
Organism: Nixonia krombeini; assembly: GCA_022817245.1. Classification (NCBI taxonomy): domain Eukaryota; kingdom Metazoa; phylum Arthropoda; class Insecta; order Hymenoptera; family Scelionidae; genus Nixonia; species Nixonia krombeini. The sequence continues at coordinate 1,227 of JABFPT010000528.1, read as the reverse complement.
TCTAACATTAGCTCTTATGATTTTCGAATTACTTGACTGATTCCACTCGAGTCAAATGAGGAACTAATTTCCTGCCTGGACAAAAATTATTATGTGAAATAACCGAAAAATACCAATTTCATCTCGACAATATTTTGTATTTCATTTATTATTTTCAATATTCCAGGTAACTAGAAAACTGTAATAAAAGACTAAAAGTAGTTGTTAACATAATTTCCGGTATGTTATCAAAGAATAATAACGCTTACCATTAATATTAACTTTTCAGATGCATGACTCTACTTTCTTGAAAAAGTATTGCAGTCTTTGCCCACATTTCCTTAGTGTATTTTAAGCAAATTGGCGGAAGCGCTTACACCATAAATGGAGATTGAAGCAATTTCGCGGTATATACGTATATATTTTTTTCTACAATGCACTTTAAATGCATCCCTGTAAAGAAAGCAACCCTTTTTTGTAAAAGGGAAAAGAAAAAAACAATTGGAGATGTGGGTAGTTCTGCAACAGTACTAGACCCCAACAAATAATAAAACGTTTGATTATGGTTATGATACCAATCATTTTGTGTCAAACTATATTTCGTATCATTGTGGTAACCACACCCTATTAAATTTGCTTTTTTTCTTAATATCTCCGCTCGTAATGGCAGAAATGATCAACAAGGGTGATGATTCTTGATGTCCGTCGCGAGATCTATCTATTGATGTGTAAGTCAAAGCTGAAAGCCGAAGTTGATTTTTCGGTACTTTTCCAAACTCCGTCAATTGTTGGCGAAAAATCAACTTCGGCGTACAGCTTTGAATTATACACCAATGGATAGATCTCGCCGCGTACATCAAGAATCACCACCCATGTTGGCACCTCCGACAATTAGGAGTCGAGATATTTGGGAAAAAGGGGAGAAATTATGTGGTGGGAGCGTGATGTGCCGAATTTCACAGTTTTCACGCTATAACTTTTCTCCATTTGGGAATTTCGAAATGCATGATACACTATCTAATTCCGGACATTCAGATCTATCGAACGAGCTGAAGTACATCTACCTAAACCAATAATGCGACTCACAGTTGCGATTATGGTTCCAATAGTCTTCGTTTTATCCCCACCAATTTTCTACTTTTTCCTCAATATCTCCGTTCCTAATAGCGGGAAGGGCCTATATGTGGGTATATTCTTGATGTACGAGACGAGATCTATCCACTGGTGGATATATTAATGCTGAAATCC
>JABFPT010000527.1:0-25984 GCA_022817245.1 Nixonia krombeini | reverse complement strand
AGCAACTATGATGAAACAATAAGAAATTATTATCAGATAGAATACAACAATTGTAATTATTTCTGAGCAAAGTAACTGTATTGCAGAAGAAATCTATTCAATAGCGAGATAAATACTTTTCTTCAAGTAGGATATTTCATTTGCACGGTTGGAGATTTCAACAAAAGTATGTCAGCCTCGAAAGGTTTAGTGAGTCGGGATATAAACGAGACTGGGAAATGCAATGGTGTACATAACGAAAACTACTTTATCCGCGCTGCAGGCTGATTTTCAGTTAAACCTGCCGTCGAGCAAGACTAATTACACGAGACGGTTGGAAACCGCGGGTTTCCTTCGTTTCCATGCGCCGATTTATATCATACAAGTATCTCGCATTAGAATCCGGCTGTATCTAAGCATTCCGCGGGAGAATTTCCACGCAGCGCGGCTCGTAACGCAGAGCCACTCTCTCCGCGGTTCTCGTCATTTCGAGGCTTAATGGATTAGCCATGCAGCGAGTCGCCCACGCAGAAGACATTTCGCTGGACGCGGAAACGCGCGCGCGAGAAGGCGATAGAATGCGTGCGATCGACAGCAACCTGTTATGAGCTCCCCACCAGCATTTGCGCGAGCTAACATCCCTTGGCACACAAGCACGGGTTTCGCGCATGTGTGTTGGTCCGCGGAATCGGTATGGGTGAATCCTCTGTGTGTAGTAAGGCTGTTCAGTCGGTCGAGCCGCGGCGGAGAAGGGAAAACAAAGATAGATCGGCGCAGGCGAAGATAGCGAAGATCGGACCGGCACGTGTGCGAGCGAGAGAGAAGGAGCTACGGGAGAGGGAGGGAGAGCGACGGAGAGCGAGAGAGGGCGAGGAGGAAGGAGCGAGAAAGATGAGAGGAAGACAGTGAAATCTATAATGGTAAAAGTGGTAGTAAAAGTAGTCTTGATCGTAGTGCTGGTAATGCTAATAGTTGTGGTAGTTATAGCATTAGTAGTAGTTGCAGCACTAGTAGTAGTCCACGGTAGTAGTAGGATGTACCTTTACTCCGGTGAGCGGAGTCCTCTGTCAGTTCTCCTGAGACCATAGAACCGAGCCATCGTGGGATCTCCTGCGTTCACCGCGATTTATATTCTCGAGGCAAATGCGCTGAAATAAAGGAACTGACAGGCGGGATTGTCAAAGACCAGTCGCCGTAATTTCGAATCGCCGTCTGCGGAGATGTTGCCATGGATTTTGACGGAGCTCGTTGACCCGGCAACTGGGGCCGAGTAAGTGCTTTCAGTGGGAATTACGTGCCAAGTGGACTCCGTCGAAGTCGAGTTGTCGCAGTCGAAGGTCGGTCGAACTTTCGGAGTGTTTAAGTGCGAAAGTGTCGTGGTGAGATCGAGCCTGACTCGCTGTCAGCTGGTGGACCGGTGGATCGGGCGACGATTCGTCGTGGATCTCGAGGTAGGATTTTCGCTCATACACTTAATTAGGCGCTATCGATATCGGTCCGATCAAATCTCGCGATTGCACTTGTCACCGTTACATTCTTCGACCAAGATTTGTCTCTCGCGCCGAAGCAGGAATACGAAGTGTAAGGAATTCCAGAGCAACGGTGCACCGTGAATGGCACTGCATTTGCTATCTGCGATTTGGGTTATCCAGGTCTGATAAGAACGTGGTAAAATTCACAGTGTACCGTGTCCAAGGACAAAGTTCCCTATTAATTCATCTATACGATATGGTACCGACGCATCTGTGATCACACATACGACACTTGGCTGAGTAATACTCGAGATCGCCAAGATTCTACTGTGCATTAGTAACCGGTTCGTATTTATTACACCGCGACTAGCCGTGTTCCTGTTTTTTTTGCCCGCTGTACAGAATTATCTTTCGGCTCATTTAATCCAGCTGCGTGTCATGTTGTGACGCGTCTGGAATAAACAAATGCTTGGAAGCGGCGTAAGAGAGAAAAGCGTGATTTGTCACGAAATTGCCTTTCAGGGTTTATCAGATTAAGGGCGGTCACTTATCTCGGACTCCTGTAAGCGCAGGTGTAGCAGCTTCAATCATTCTCGCTCTCGCATGTAGACCGTATTATCCGCACATGTTATTTAAAGTGTGATTTACCGAGTTTTTCCTTTTCTTCGTAGCCGCGACAGCCTTGAGACGTGCTTTTCGTTTTCCCGTTCTGAAACACGATCAGGACCGCGCTGTTGACGAAATAGCCACAATTAAACTAACAGTCAATTAGATGCAGCTGCGGTTACGACCGAGGCACGAATCGCAGGGGCTGATGCGGTGCACCGCAATATTATACTCCGCATGCAACCTTTTAGACGGCGATCCGGAGACACCTGAAACAGATTATTGCCAATGTTAAGGACGTTACGGGGTAACGAAAGCGAAGGGGGGAAATGGCGTCGATGAAAGTGTAACGGGGATTCAGTGTTACGTTCGGTGAAAAGAAGAGTAACGTTCGATCGGTGATGGATCGTGGAAGAAACTGGATGAACGGTCACCATAAAGGCGAGAATAATGATGTTAATGGCGACAAAAAGAGAGGGCAACGGAAAGAGCGAGGATACCTCGTCGCTCGGCTGAGCAAACTTCTTGGTTTGTCGAGTTGCTCGGGACCGCACGGCGATCATCGCCGACATAGCTGCAAGCGGTAATTGTTCGGTATCGCACCGCAAAAAAGAGCGTAAGTCCTTCTAATCTCGGACGGTGAAATTCCTCCGCGCCGATTGAACACGGTAGAAATATAGGACTGTCGGTGACGCGTCGTTTGACGAGTTCGCCGAAGAATTCTTAAATTCCGAATCGCCCAATCGCCCGCTCTTTTTGCAAGTGATGCTCGATTTTTACGATTCGAACGGAAGTGCGAATCCTGTCATCTTCCTGGCTTGGTTATGAAAATAAAATGCAAAGGTTCGTTGACGTCACGGTTATTTCTCCAGGAAGACCAGATTCCTCGCTTTAATGACGAACCTGTGCGAGCCATCCTACGCCTAGCAATGGCGTAGGATAAAGCGTGGGTGATTTGCGAAGGATGCGAAGGCGATCTGGCCTTATACGCGTTGAGTGGACGAGACGGAGTTGACTTTACATACGTAACACTTCGATGGGCAATGGAAGGCCAAGTGTGCTTGAACCCTGCCGGCTCTTCGATCTGTTATCTCCTCGAGGATGATGCTTTTTTACGCAATTCCGTTGTCTCAGATTTGTAGAACCACATTAGAATACCCGCCGTTATTGATAAGCGATGATTAATGCTTCCCCATCGACGTTCACATCGCTCGCGGTACGTGCCGAGTTCTGGATTGTACACCGATCCCATATGAACGCGGCAACAAATTAACAGATCACTAGCCAGGGGAATAACACGAGCGGGAATCACGGTATGAAGAAGTACTGGCAAGATGGCTGGGGCAGGGAACCTGGTCGGCTAAGGTGGCAAAACCACCTTTCGTTTCGCCGCATACCACCCTCAGGAATTTTCTGCGGCTTTCGCTAGGATAGGCGAGTCTAGGTTGCTGGCTGCATCACTTTATTGCTTTACGTTAAAGCGGCTATTAGCGGAGATCCTAGTGGTCGGCTGAACGTTTTATGTCCATCCGGGAATCCGCTCGGCAGTGCGTCTTTGTTCGCACGTCGACCCAGTGCAAATATGTGCCATTCCTGATCTCGTATCCGGTGTTGTCCGCGAAACGAAGAACTGCCGTTCCAGATTCCTTTTTCCTCTCACATCCTATTGTTACGTTTCAATACCCACGTGCAACCGGGATAAAACACCGAGTTAACCGTACGAACTGCCGCATATTTACGATCCGCGTAACCCATTCTTTCTCGCGTATGGAGGAACACCCTGCTTACTTATTCGGTGACTGTTGAGAGTCGTAAAAAGGCATGACATATTTTCTGGTCAATTGTTATTACGGTGTCCTGCTTGTAGCGAGAATCCAATTGTTGGCGAATTTGGATTCACGACTGAGTCGACAATCATGCGACGGATACGGGACGGAATTGACAGAGATAGGACAATTTGGTACTCGAACGCTTTTAATTATTCTTGTGCATTGCGTCGAGCGCGCGTTTGTCCACCACAAAAGGCGGGCATTTTTCCAGTAACATTTTTAACCGAGGCATAATATTATCGCGCCGGAGCAAACGTTCCCAGCGGATTCCCTCAACATCGAATATAAGATATTATGAATAGCTGTACTTCGACGGTTTCGCTAATACTGTCTTCATATTTAATATTCTCAGAGTCTCTCTCGGCGAGTCGCTATCGCAATGCATCGGTAATTACGGTGAGTTCTGCAGGGAACTACACGGACGGGAACGAACTTGGTATATTAATTGCAACGAACGCTTATTGGCCAAGTGGAATTCGCCATTCAGGGTCGAATCTGATTTAGGAAAGAGGCTTATTATTGGAACGATCCTGCGCTCGGTAAATATATTTCATTAGCGAAAGCAGGCGCGGATGCGGCATGAATGGTGGCGTAAATTAGGTCGGTCTCGTAAAACGAGATTATCTGCCGGGAAGATGAAAGATCCTTTTACCCCCTACTTAAAGATTCTTCACACGAAGGGCTCGATCGGTTCGCTGACCTCGCAGGCACGAATCGGTTTCTAGCACTGATCGCCTCGCGCGGATGATGATCGGGGGTAACGATAGACAGATCCGGCGCATCGCGTGTACACGCGGTCTTACACGCGCACGTGCAATCTAAACGGTGCACATTCGATGAGCTTCCATAGCGTCTCGGCGTGAATAACTGGTTGATTATCTAATACCAGAAGCTGTCACGGAATACGCGCTCGCCGCCCGTTATTTATCCCGCGAAACCGACTAACGCATGAATGATTCATAATTGCATTTTGTCGAAGATATAATTCAATCCTGCACGTCGCGCGGGCGTGGAATGCTTGCGAAATATGGGACACGCGTAGCCGGCCCCGACAATAACGAAATTTCGCATGCCAGTCAACTGTGCGCGGATGAGGCGTGGCCCCATCGCGCCGGTCCTCGAACCCCGCTGCTCGCTATTCCTCCCGCGTCGCGATCGCTCGAAAATAATTGTAATTCTCGTTTTAGCTGTCGTCGATTTTCGAGTCGGATCGCGATTACACTTCTACCGATACAACAGATTTACCAGAGATTAATATCATCCCGGGGAACAGCTCACGTGTCCGCGGTGAGAATCTTATCGAGACGTAAAATGTTATCGTACGAGCGTTATCGCGCTTACGTAAGATCTGTCTGTACCAATCACGTTTCATTTATCGCAGCGTCCGAGCACATATTGAGGTAGGGTTTTAATGAAAGCGTTTGATATTTATAATCGAGCTATGCTTTGATTGACCTATTATAAAACGTGTTTAAATTAAGTGCAAATGGAGTTCGGAATGCGAATTTACTCCGAAACACATGACTCTTATTATACTTTCTCTCATATTCACTCTGCAATTAAGTTCTCGAAGAAATATGTTTCTAACTTGGTACTTCAAGATCTGATCCACGTTGATTATTGTTCGAATTCATCTCATATACACGTCTGGTAAAAAGATTAGGAAAATAAACGGAAAAGGTTATCTGAAAAAATCTAATTAGAATTAGTTTGTTTTGATGTTGCGTTATAGGATCGTAAGCTTAAACACGCTGATTTCGTCTGATGAATGAAATCAGTAGATTCTAATGGAACCTTACGTCAATGTTTCCTCAGATGATAACAGCGTACATCATAAGTGATATTATTCGCAGCATCGATGGTGTTATAGTTGTAATGGCGTATCATGATGGTTCGTAATACGGCAATAAGCGACAAATGATATAAACAGTGTGCGCGGTGGTTACTTTGCCAATCTCTGATATTTCGTGCGTATCCACTGGCTGGCGTGCACGTTGGCAATTTAGCGAGATATAATAGGCGCGTTCGCACTGAATCAATGGCGTCGGGCGCCAGGCCTCTGATGTTTCAAGAGGCGGTTTTTGCTCACGGGAAGTGTAGGCTAAGTGAAGGTCGTCCGTCGGTTCTTCGCGGGGGAGGGCAGGGGAGTATAACTCGGGAGGAAAAAAAAGGGGGAAAAGCGGAGCGAGGAGGAGTAATAAAAAATAGGCAAAAAGGAAGGGAAAAACGTGGAGCGAGCTCCACTGTGTGGTCCCCTATTCTGGTTTCACGGTGTGGGTGTGACCGCAACGAACACCGTGAACAGGCACTTCCAGGCTTCTGGGAAGGAAGAGGTGGTCCGAAGTCGTTCCCGTGGTTCTCTGCAGCGATAAAGAAAAGGCGAAACGTGACGCCCTTCATCGACAGCCACCGCGTACACTCTGCTGGCCCGCCATTGACAGCTCTGCACAAGTGCAAAATCGTCATTGGTCCCGGTTAGAAAATTGCAACGCTACTCCCGCTACGTCCACAGGCGACGTTTTACTCTACGAAGATCCTCCTAATGAAGCGCAGCGGTCGACTCACGTGAACGCCGAATATTCTCACTTCCAGCTTCGCGGCTTCTGGAACTACCGTCGGAAATGAAAGTGACTTGATTTAGGACAGATTGCGACTGAATTCCTGGATTTTGTTCTTGCGTCAATGCTATCGCAATATAAATCGTTGTCTCGCTCTATTTCAACCAACCGGACGAAAGTGCTTGCGTCACGTTATTCTTTGCCCAAAGGCTACGAAACTCCTAATGCATGCTGCCTAACGCCAATTATGTACTGACGTGCAAATAGGTCTACAGGAAATGTGGTTGGTCCGGCCGTGCTTTATATCGCGTGGTTCTCGATTCCTCAACAGTTTATCAGCACAGCGTTCACCGATTTCCGCGATACGTGCACCGATTTTCGAAATCTATTCCGCAATCAACATTGCCTGTACGAATTACAGTGAAAAATGTTAGATTTAAGTCGTAAATTTAGTTTCCTAATATTGGTATAATTTGCCGAAAGGTGTGTACGGGACGACTTAAAAATTCCCGCTTAAAAGTTGTTCCTCGCATGTATAGCGATTACGGTACGAGATTCTCTTTCTTCGAGACGCTTCCCTTTCATCGGCCTTACCGAGAAGGAAGTGGTGCGTCGATGTAATCATAAGAAGTTGCTGAGCCACTTTGCGCGGGACCATTCACACTGCGTCACCGGCTTGTGATCACATTCCGCAAAAACAGCCCGCGGTCATAGACGACGAGGTCAACCTCCTGCGCAGGAGAAATTGGACTGTCGCTAGCTTCCGTGGGAGTTCCGAAGAAGTGGCGGGAGACCGTACGCGAAATTGGCGCGTAAATCGAACACCGGCTAGAGCAATGGAAACCAAGGATCGGGAATTCGCGATTACGCGACAGCGACAATCCTGAGCGATTCGACAAGCGGTTGGAGGAGAAGATTCGCATTTCCCCTCCCCTCTTTCTTTCATCTGTGTACCCGTCTCTGTCCCTCGTGCTCGGCGACCGCGACAAAAAGATGGCGTGCTACGGTGGTCGCACGGCGGTCGTTCTCTCGGCAGCAAGAGTGAAACGAATGAAAAGAATTGCCAAGTGGTCGGCCATTCCCGAGCAGGTGGGAGGTCCGCAGGTGAAATAATGATAAGGCTAACGATAACGATGATGACGATGACCGTCGAAATTAGCTCCGTGTCATCCCTGTGCGTCGGCGAGCATCTGCGGCTTGTTTTTCGCGTTGCGCAGCTACCACGACAACGCGCCGTCGTTGCGCACTTGCGTTACATTCGCGTTGCCAGAGGGTCCCACCACGATTGAATCGCGAAGAATGCAATTGCACCAGCGCTACGAAGGCTCGTTCGATCTTACTTCTCTTCCCCGCGTTCGGCTCCGGGGAAGACATTGACTTTGCGCGAGCCTGGTTCCACCTTGCATGATTTTACGATACGGGAGATAGAAAAACGATTCAGCTTAGCGAAGACTGATTCGATAAACTGGGGTAGGCAACCCCGAGGGATATTACGCGCCCGTTTGAAAACTTCGGATTCGTGCGTACGCGAAGTTTATCGCAACGTTACTGGAACGTCGCTCGGATGTGGAAGAACGATCTGCGCGCTCGTGAACAATGTACTCGCCGAGTTATCAAATAATTTGTCGAACAAGTGTATGGTATTAAAGTTGAGCGATGATGGGCTGCGCAAACAATGTAAGCTGGATGTGATTCGTCGAGTTTTCATCCCAGGAAAATTATACGGATAGGGGATAACGCGTTTTTAATGCGTCTGCTGGAAAAAACAGACTCCCGGTCTCGTACAAACAGATATCGTGGCATTGCGTTTGCGCGAGTCGCATGATCGCTCGCAGGGGAGGTTCGCGGAGTTTATTCTTCGATCGTGATGCACTTTTAATTATCCCGGGCCTATGCGGTTAATGAAGGGAATCAATCTTGCGTATGCTCGGCTCGTCTCGTCCAACCCCAAGCCAGCATTTTCAAGCCCAGAGCCACTTTCATCGCGATTTCGACCCTTGCAAATTCCGCTCGTTTCATCCATCATCGGTCAACCGGTGTAAAATAACGTCTCAATGACTCCTTACGTGGGGTACGAAATTACGTACGCGGGACATGAAACCATTCAGCGCACTCTAATTCAGGTGATTTGCGTTATTAAAATGTGGAAACGCGATGCTCGTAAATCACAAGTTGGTTGATGAAATGTTCTCCCGGGACAAAACCCAGCCGCGAAACAACGATTTCCCACTCGAGTCCACGCGAATCGGCAAAATACGTATCGTCGTCTTCAAAGGGTTTCGCATCCCGCAACACAAACCGCGGATTTGGTTTATGCGTACAACGCGATATTCTTGTGACCCCGGAACGTCGGTTCGGGAAACAAGCTCGTTAGGTTAGACACAGTCGAATGACAAGACGCGATCGAACGTGGGTGTGGGCCGCGCTGCAACGTCCTTCCTCCTCCTTACATGATCGGAGGACGTTTCATAAATGCGCGCGTCCGCTATGCGCCCGTCACGCTCGTGTGACTTCGCACAGATCGTTCCACACACCTCGGATTAATGGATCATCTTCGCTTGTGCACGCCGACCAGAATCGTCTCACCTGGCTGCTTTCCGTTTCTCATAATTCCCAAACCAGTCACGCCTCGCTCGTGTTCGGAATAACGCAACAGTCGCTCGATATATCAGTCGCGTCGAAACACGCGTGTTTTGGGAAATGTGTGATTGCGTTTCGTACGTATCGTATTCGAGTCTTCACTTCACGAGTAGAATGTTTAGAAAAAGACGCTTCCTCGGAAAATTCTCCCACACGTACTCAAAGTCCGATCTTGTGTTTTGTTAGTGTACAATTTTGTGTCGTGATGTTGGGAATAACATTCTACCTTGTGATAAAATGAACGCTACGTGATAATATTACGATACAAGAAATTTATCAACAACGAAATATTGTATAAGTGACATGAGTAATAAAAGATTATCTTTGGAATGAGTTGCTCCCAACATATCAAATACCATATACAACCAAATATTTTGTGAATTATACTGTCACACGTTTACGTTCTAGTTAATAAAACACAGTAGTGTCTATTTAAAAGCATATTTACACCATGCTAAATTCTAAAATGATCGAAAATCTTTTCAGATAGTGATTTCAAATATATTACGTCTTCCGTATTAAGAGACCATCATTTACTAACCTCAAAATGATTTGTATATAAATAATTCATGAGCAGTCCCATTTACTTACAGCCGCAAAATATTTTATTCTACTATAGTCAAAACAGTCATTAGAAATCTTCGGAACCAAGAGGTCATCTGATTTATTTTCATATTTAAGTTGGATTGAATAAATGTTTGCACTGAATTATTTTTGGAATTCTCAATACCATTATTTTTCGATCTGTATCAAAAATATTTGAAATTTCTCAATAAATTCTAACAAATTGCATTTTCGTTTTATACATTTTTTTCAATTGACTATTTGTCACTGTGTGTTTCTTAATCAGTACGAAACAAATATTTTGGCACACATCTCATTGTAATATTTGAATAAAGTCTTTGTTTCGCCACACGTGCCAAGATTGGGAATACCATTATTGTTACGACACAAGTCTTTTGCCCAAAACATTTTTGGCCTTGGATGTATTAATAAAACCTACACCATTGAATTAATAAAAAAGTTAATCGAATTTTATTTTTTCTACGTTTTCGGCTTTAGTAGAAATCGAAAACATAATAGAAAACGAGAGCGCGACTGAAAGCGAAAGTACTTGAGTAAACATGTGAAAGGATAGAAAAACCATTAGACGGCGCGAGCAGAACCGCCGACCTAAATGAAACCCATTGATTCACCATTGTTGTATTTGCTTAACAATCGGAGTGGACATACGTCACGCTTAAAAACGGGGTAGTGAGACAAGACGAAGTTATCGGTTGCGGATAACAGAGCGAGACATATGACTAATATTGGACCTGGTGGTTTGTATTATGAGCAGCTTTTACGACAGTAAACTTCACTACTCATTTTTTCGAGGGAGCATATCACGTGGGTTTATTGACTCACCGTATGTCTGGAATACATTAAATTATCTCATTTTGAATTCTGGTTCCGACAGTGCCGTTAAGTTTGAATTACGAACGGGTATAAACCGGAGAAGAATTGCCCGGTTGCTATCGCCAGCCTTCGACATCGCTCGTGTTTGCTGGCAAACAAAGTGTAATTGAAACAAGACGAACTTTTTACCCCGAGTCGTTTCGATCCGAACCAGGAAGAAAATAAAACGAGCGATAAATTGAACTTGTCAATGAAATCTCCATTGTGCCTGATAAATCCGAATGTATTCGACGTGTAAAATCATAATTGAACGCGTTTTACGACCGCTGCTCTGACCCACAGTGGGTTAACAATATTGGCTCGAGCCATCGCACGAGGATCGATTCGCCTTTTATGCCCGCGACGCGTACACGATTTTAAAGCTTCCGGTACAAGTGCGTCGGATGTAACGAAGGCTCGGCTTGTTTGTTCCTCTGTTCCGCGAGTGGTGGCGGTACGCCCATTACACAACCTCGAAGCCGCGCGAATGTATACATTGAATCACGGTAAAAAATAGCTTCATCATCAGTTTCGCAACGTTGACGCATTTGTCTTTGAATTTTCCATTTCACTCGTCGTATAAATCTGCGCTTTGACCGTATCGCGTGAAAAAAAACGGCACGAACTCGAAACATAGGGATATGAACCGCGTCGTGAATTCATTGCGGAAAGAAAAAGCGTGATACGGCCATGGACGGTGAGAAGCGTTAAGCCGATATTCGCACGAACTCGTACATTGTGTTCCTGTTTACGTGCGAGGCACAACCGTTGCTTACAGAAGGGAATTGCGTATGTGCCGAGCACACGGAATTTGCGAACTGCGGCAGTCGAATTCGCGTACGAAATTTTATCCGCGTAATAACCGATCGTGGAGCGAATTGTAAATTAATAAGAATCCGCGATTACTCCCCGAGATATAACGCCGAAATATGTTATCCAGTTAAAGAACACGTGCGACATTACACGTTAACGTTTAACTTATGCCATCCCCCGTGATTCGATCTTCCGTTTGTTCGCCGCTTTTTCCACGCATGGCTCACTTTTGCACTAAAACAAAGCCACTGATCATGACATCATGACAAATGTCGAACACGGTATGCCTCCGCGATGCAAATAGTTCCTTCTGACTCAACGTATTAACGCAAACCGGCGAGATTTATCTGGAATTGTAAACACCTGGGATAATTGCGATCAATAAGTTATTACATTTTACGGCGGTGTATACGAATTACAATAAACCTAATTATTTATGCGGCAGGCAGCGCGTTCAACAGTTTCCTGTAAAGAGAAAACTGCCGACATAAATCACGCCGGATTAATTGTAGTGGCAATGTTCAATCGTCGCTACACATGTTAATTAAACAGTTTTTACACTCACTTTTTTTCCCTCGCTCGTTATATTACCCATTGTCCGGCGGTAAGCCACGCGTATATGGAAGTCCGCGTATGAGCAGTCAACGTGACATTCGATTATTAAAGGCACGTGTTCGTTACGTTTCGTGTAACTTCGCCGTGGACGTACAAGACGCTGATTTTTCGAGGGCATTTCAATAGATACATCATCGTGTAAGGACAGTGCCTAAAAAGGGACATGCGATCTATAACTCGCCGTACACGTCAGCGCTCGTGCACGATATACATGCGCCGAAAGAATGTACGTGTCCATACGGTAACATGTATATGGGCCGGTTCAGCATCGACGGCGCGGCGTATTTCATACGCATGATATGATAGGGTCAAAGGCACTGCAGACTCGAGCACGAAAAGTAAACGGACGCCGGTGCCATCAGCGTATCAGCAACCGTTTTCAATAGACAGCGCAGAGGTGAAGGATCAGGCGTTGCCTCGCGGGGAAAATGTCACGGTCTGATTGATAGGCCTGCAGGCTCGCGAAGGGAAGAAGAATCCGTAGCCCGGAGTCACGAGGTTAACCGTCGTGGCGTGTACATGCAAAAGACACGGATAAAACCACCGACTGCCACGAAAGCGGGGTGAAAGTTGGCATCCGTCGGAGGCGAATACCGCTGCCGCCGCAGCTAGCAAGTCTAGGCCATTCCGAGGAGCTTTTATAGTCTTGTACTCGCGTGTAGATTGCTACGATTTTATCACATTTTATAGCGCGGAGAAAACGGGAGTCGAACGTAAATTATACAGCGACATGTTGGGTTTTTTCTATCGAATATACTAAACCAAGCTGTACGATTATGTCTTACATGAACAGGGGATGTCTTAATTATTTCACTTGCTCCTTTTTACCGTATTGACGGTTCGTTACTTGCCAGCGAAACTTGGTATAGGCGGATCGCATTGCGAATTTTCTCATTGTATTGAAAAAACATTATTGCCTAATAAAGGGACTTAACCTTCGCGTGTAATATCGGTACAAAAGGAAATTTACTTACTTTTTTGAATGAAAAGGAACAAATATGTGTTAATATGCCAAATTAGTTTTATAGGAATGTTTGCAATACTTTTTATACTGTATAGTTAATTCGATTTTATTTACTCTTTCCGGCAAGTAGTAAATACAAGTAATGATGACGTAACGCTTATGCGAGATCTGAGGGCCAATACGGAATTATACTACTGCCGTTACCCGGACCGTCGTCAAGTGACACATGCATCATTAAATTCGAAACACTCGATCGATCAATGTTCTTAGTTAATTAAGCCTTACTTTACAATGCACTTGACAGGCTCTGTCGTTTACAAGTGTCGCTTTACAAATGTGTTCACTAGCCCGCAAAGAGTCATCCAAATCCAACGAAATCATGACGCGGTAGAACGGCCGACGAAATTTATGTAGATTATCGGTGGCTCTACCGCGGTTATGTTACAAATTTGACTAGTCATCCGAAACCGCGGTAGCCGAGGAATTCATGAACGGCTGCTGAACCGGTTTCGCGCCGCATCCTAAATTATGTCGAGGGTGATGCCTCTTCTCGTCACATTTCAGGACAACTTGCATCTTTCTAATGATTCTGACTCGGGCAAAAATTAACTTTTATTAATTCACCGTTGGGCTTCGATGCTCGCGAGCCGAAAATGAACTCGGCAAGTTGCAAAAGCAAATAAGCGATAACGGCGAACGAAGTGTATCTATTTTTGTTACTCAAACTCCTTTTTCGCGCTTTTTCTGTATTATTTATCTATCAAATTTGAACGAGTTTTAATCCATGTATATGCTTTTTATAACGTGCAATAATTTACAACTTTACAGCAACGTTGCTCGTGTTTTAATATGAAAGTGATTTTATGACGTTTATTAGCCGTTAGTGACTTTTCGTGTCTTTCATAATCGATGCAGACCGCCGCATGTTTGATCTCGGTGCATAGGCACCGCAGAATGTAATAGAAAGTAAATGGAAGACAATCGTACGCGAGGTAAGAAATAAGATGGAAAGGAGGACGACAAAGGTCCAAAGGATTTAAGATCAAAGTTAATTACCGTCGTCACGGTCAGCGGTCAGTTTTCAAGATCGGCATTTCCGCGACTCGACGACCGACATTTCCGCTAATAAGCCGCGAGTCGCGGTCGTGCGGGAGAAAGTGGCCATTTCGTGAGAGTGCAAACGTTTTGCTCGTCGATCATCGGAGTCAACGACTCCGCATCCGGGCGATCGGGAGGGACAAGTTGTCGGGCTGCGCTGCGCGTCGGGAAGTCAATTGAGTAACAAACAGGCTCGAATTGACAAATGACTTTTTCTCCCTCTCACGCTCGTATAGCCATTCCCGCGGATGGAAAAAGTGTATTGATAGCAATACTCGGCCGGAATGCCGAGACAGTCAATCTCTGCATGGTAATTGATGCATAAGTAACGTCCAGTCGGATTTATTAATTCGAGCGCTCCAGTCACATATCGTATACATTAGCTATCGATGAACTTGATGCAGTTACATGAAAGCACGGTAACGGCAACAGTGACAGGCTTTATGAAAAACATTCTTGCTGGTATATCGGACATCCCCACGTGTCGTGGCGCGTTTGTTACAGGAACTAACGCTTTTTTCCCCTTCGCAATGGATGCTTATTTTGACAAAACGTTATACAAACTTTCTAATAAAGTATATAGTTTCTAATAAACGTGTTCTCGCAATTTGATTCACTTTCGACACAACACCGGAGTTACCTCGACAGTAATGCACAGATCAGATATTGAGGCAAGAATTTACATTTAAACAGAGAGATGTAAAAATGTAATAAACTTGTTCCACTTCGATCATAGACAAGAAATGCTCGTTTTAAATATTCATAGATTTACGAAGCAGAATGTTCTTACTTTCATTATTTGTCTGTACATGGAATTTACACGTACACACACTGCTCTGTAAAGTACTGCAAATTATACACGAAAATCTGCAATCGTGATCTTTGCGAAGCTACCGTTTTCAGCCTCTCAGCGCAAGATACGCAAAAAATCGAACTGCATTGAATATCAGGATGTAAAAAAACTGCAGTCGGAAGCTTTATTACACGCTTGCGCTCTAACCGCGCGATTAGGTGCCATTTTTTGGCCCTTATGAATGACAATTAAATGATCGCGGCTAAAAAGTCGAGCCTTTAACCAAACCGCCTGGTAATGCAGAGCTGGGCTGGAGAGCGCGAATTATTATGCGATTATTCGCCGCGAGGTTGCCGGAGCAGAGGTAGCGAGCGCGTACGAGGTCATTCATTACCAACGAAATTAATGTGTAAATTGTGGCCGGGGATGTAATCAGCAGTAGTGCTCAGGTTTCGTTCCTTTAATTCGCTGTTCCCCTCGCGCATGACACCGATGGCGATGGAATTATATTCTCGTTACCCCGGAACGTAATGTGCTCGTATATCGAGGCGAAAGGGTGAAGTGATATTTGCGAATTAGAGAAGAGGAGAGATTTAGAAATTGGGGGATGACGAAGAGGAAAATATATATGAATTTAGGATATGAAACGTGAAAACGATATAAATTCACGTGCACGCAAGTTGATGTGTGTGTGTGTGTGTGTGTGAGTGCGTACAAACTCACGAACAAGGTAGAGAGGGAGAAATATCTAAATTCGCGCGAGTGAGCGCGCGTGTGTGTGTGAGGTACGAATTCATGGTGCTCCTTTGGCTTCGTCACCATGTTCGTAACGAGCGAAATTTTACGTAACCTCTCGTGTAAACGGTTCCAGTCCCCGGAGCCACCGCGGAGGCTAGCTTTCTCCGTGTGAACGCGTCTTGCTCGAGCAAGATACACCTTAACGAGGCCGATAAAACAGACGGCACGCCTCGCTGAACCGAAATCCAGAGCTCTCACTGCACTTTGCGAAACGGATGAGCCAATGGACAAAGCGGCCATGCCGAGATAATCTCCGCGTGTTCATCTCTCGGCGAGATTGATATTTCAATTGCATTTGGCGTGTAGCCGCGGACGGTTGAAAAGACCGTGTCGCCGAGCTGGTTATTTTTTATGAGAACGAAACTACGCCGCTTTGCATATTCAACAGGTGGAATTTCGCGTTTTTCGCATAACATCGTTGTGCAACGACTTTGCGCTATTATAGCTCCCGAGCTATTTCAAATGTACGAAGGTAACTTTCCTTTGAAATGTAATACCCGCTGACGTATTAGTTTCATTTGCATATGAAGTTGACATTACGTGGAACAAGTGAAAGTATTCGACCGGCGAGACGAACAAATCAAATATATTTTCATACCGCGGTCTTCGTGCTCATTGCACTCGGCTAATGAACAAATATGGGCGGCATTTGCATTTCCAGGGAAACTCTCTACGATTTCGCGAGCAAGATCAGGTAGAAATGTAGAAAGCGGGCTATTGTCCCGAGAGCGTTGGCAATTGGTTCAAAAATACGGATTTTGTTACTCGTATATATACAGTTGAAAGCAACGAGTAACATAAATCACATATAATTATGATTTCCATCAATATATATGAAATTTGCTACCAAGAAAGAACTTTTAAAAAGTTACATAATTTTAAACTAAAATATACCATTTAAATTACAATATATTCGTTTCAATAAATCAATAAACACGTTGATTAAATATGTAAATTTTTCAAATACATTTTTTAAGCGGGCATAAACCAATTAGCAAACTGGTTATGATCACGTTTTAAACAAATCGTTATCTTTATGTTCATCAAAATAATACATTTTCTTAACGAGCGATTGTACATTACCGATAAAAATTGCTGAACAATGCCACTGCCAACTATTATATTTATAGCACGATATAATTAGGAAGATAATAAAAGCGGGAAGTGGAATGCGGCAGGTTGTCGCGTGACAAATTTCGAACGCGTGGGCGGCCGAGTCGACGTGTATATTAACATGCATTGCCTAAACGACGCATGAATATGGAAATGACGTTAGACGCGCTCGTTTCAAGGGTGACTGTAGGGTTAGCCTTTAGTTTGGACTGTTGACAGTGATGTCATAATACGCAACAGCGTTTCGTCACGCTTATACAGCCTTTGGCGTATGACGAATAAGTACGAAACGTCGAGCGATACGTACAAGAAACATTGGCAATTCTACCTCGAGATAAATTGTATATTCGATAAGTACACGAAAAACACTTTTTATATATGCACTGTCGTGTAACAAGTTTTTGCAATTTCATTGTTGCGGTTACTAAGAAGCATTGAATAACAGCACAATTATTATTTATATTCTGAACAGCATTGCGCGTTACAGGAATATAAATCTCTCTCTCCTCATTGCGGTAGTTTCCAATTTTAGAGGAAAATACGTGCGCCAGATATACGGAACTCAGTTTTTCTTATTGTTTCTTTTATTTACAGAATCGGCATATTAAACGTGAATGTTGCAGAAAGATATGACAATGTAAACGTGCACGTCACACAGACGTAGGTATTGAATACACGAGTACAACAAAAACCTCTTTGCAGGTAGAACTAAAATTGATGCTGCTGCCCAGTGAAACTGTAACGAAAAATCAAGCATTGGAGAACGCGATAAAAAGCGTGTGTACCAGTAGGGCAATGAAAAGTGTACTTGATCGGCTGTTCGCATATGAGGCTGGTCGTCGTCTTCTCATGCCATAATGCGCTCTCACACCGCGGTGGTCCCAACAAAGCAAGCGCTACAATTAATATTACAGAACATCGTTGGTGGTACGTGGTATATACACTCCCATGGCCGGCTTTGCGTTTGCGCTGCGCTCTGGATATAATGTGTATTTTAGATAACGACGTCTATAACGCTTCAGACGATTTAACTCTATTTACATAGAAGCATTAATTAGAATATTACGGTTAAGCGTAACGCAGGTATCGTCGTCCCTCTATCACGCTTCGTATGCGACTTAACGAGTCGGCTAAGTGCATTCTGCAGTGCAAGGATGCACTTCAGACTGATTTTACGTTGGATGATCATGAGCGAGATACTGGTCGATCCGCAGGCAACTGCAAACACAAAGAGCTGAAAAAATATTTTCACGGGGCACGGATTATCGATCAGTCTCGTATAACCGATTAATCAAACGCTGGATTACGACATTAAAAACGCTTGCAGTCAATTGTCGAGGAATATTCCTTAATGAGTAGTCCTTCGTCATCGCCATATTAATTAGCGCTTCGGAAAGACTGAATCTTCAGCAGCGTTTCGCTTTCGTTTGTCGGCTGAGTCGATCACTTGGTCGGTTCAAATATTTCGATCGTCGTTAGGAAAATAATTTCCATCGAAAATCAAATGGTTTTGTGTGAAGAGACGGATGGCGTGGGTCATACGTCGAGAAATAATCGCCAAATAACGTTCCCAAGGATGTGGATGCTATCCGACTTTCACCAAAGGTGATATTTTTGCCTCGAATTGCAAACCGCTTCCTTCGAATGCGTTTCTCGGAAGCGCGCAAAACAGACCGTTCCCGAGAGGCGAGTCGCGCGGTAATACCGGGGAATCTCCAGCCCTCGGCGACGATGAGTGCCTCTCTTTCTTCTCTTTTCTCCCATCTCTTACCCTCGATTAAAAGGCAGCACTCACTCGGCTGCATTTCAAGTAAACAAAATTGCCAACTTCGCCGAATCCGCGTCTCACGGATGCCAGCCAAGCTCCCGGAATAATGAGGGTGCCGAACCGAGTCTGAAGAAAACCCACCGGCGAACGGAACCGGCTAGATTTGCCGTTTATCAACCGAATTTCAGTGGCAGCGTGTCGATGGATATTGGCGCGTTTCTATTTGCAGCAACGGAGAATGGTTGTTGAAATGTACGACGGTTGGTTACGCTGCCGGTCGTAAGGTCATTGGACCAAGGCCGGTCCTACCTGTTGCCCGTGTAAAAAGCAGCATCCGTGTCGTGTAAAATGCGAAGGGTCTCTCTCGTTGACGCCCACTTGGCCTTTGAGGTGCGTTCGCCCTGCTCGTGATCCTTGCCATCTCCCCGCGAGGTCGTCCCAGGAGAGTTCGAGGCTAAGGCATTTCTCAAAGGTATGAAGAGAGACACTCGGGTGGTTCGTACAGGGCAATGTTTAACAAGAAACGCTCGTGCGGCTTCCGACCGCCTACAGGTGTACAATGCCCGCGTTGACAAGTTACTTTATGGCGTGAAATTCTAAGGCGAGATCCCTATCGGTTGCATGCTACGCTCACAGGACACTCCGATTAGATGCATCTCGGAATAATGATCGGTGGCTGCTGCGCCGGTAAGACTACTTTATTTTGAGTGCCGAGATAAACTGCGAGAATTGAAATATACACTGAATATTATTAACAGCTATGGTGATTTGGCTGTCGTGACCATTTCCTCTGATTTTCATATGTACAGTCAAATACTCATCCAATACTTTCGTCGAGACAATTCTAACTTGGCTATATTGCGAATAAATTAAATTCCATTTATTCGCACAGCGAAAGATCTTTACTTTCATTCATAGCATTACACTCACATTTCGTACAAAGTTTGCAAACTGTGCAGTCGAAGTGGCAAGCTCGCAGACGCATATTCCAACGTAACGTTCAGCTAAACGCCGCGCGTGAAAGTATTAGAGGCATTTCATTCTGGCAGTGGGGTAATACGGCGCACCGCGACTTCGAGTCGAGCCTGTGATTACGCGGACATCGCGAGCGGATGTCGATTATTTATAACGACGCGGTAACCGAGTGTAGGAAGCCGCGTCAGCGATCCAGCACGATCATACCCGCGTGCATTTCTTTTGATCGACCATAGATCTCGATTAAAAGCCGAAGATTGAACGAGCTTGACGAGATCTTGGGAGTGCTATATGAAGTCGATACCAGGAACGATGGCAAAAGGTGGTCCGCGATAATAATGGTCTTCAGATACGTGGACGACGATGATTGGCGTTCATCAATGTGACTGCCGATGGTAAATTAAAATATCATTTTGATTTACCATGATACGTTATTGACGGGAGATGCCTCGCCGTAGAAGCAACGGCGTTGGATTACCGGCCGATCTGCCGCAGCTTCTCCTACGGATTTATTAACAGCGGTGGAAAAAATCTGCGCTACAACTGCCGGCACTTTTTCTGTCGTATAAATCTGTCATATCAATCATTTTTTCAACGGCAAACAGCCTATTCAATTCTTCGCTTTCATCACCGCTGACGCAACAGTTTATTGAACCCGCTCCATATCGTTTTTGTATTGTCTGGCAGCCGGAAACGAGTTTCAAAGATTATCAGGGCACCTAATGACACGATAACGCATTTTGTTAAATCATCAACGCGTTCATTCACTGACGGATTGTGTACCATGCTCTGGGAAGAGTGTTTTATCTAGTTATCTAGTCAGGTGTACAATGATGCTTGTTTACACGGAACTGACATACAAATGTGTGAAGGACTAATGTGTTACAGATGCTCGACATTGCATGGTAAATCACCTCAGAAATTAACACTCCAGACATGCCTTGCATTTGAATTTCACCGAAAACTATACTATGTAATCATAATATCATAATCACGATCGCGATCGTAATATACACAGTAACAGATTCGATCAAATTACAGCCGGACATTTCTGACGTGGCTTACATCGCAATAAATAAAATGCAAAATAACTGACAGGTATACGCCGCGATACGAGATCGTGACCAAATATATAAACGGCGTATAAAAGAATCCGACCAAACTAAATATCCCTTCACCGCGAAAGAAATTTGCTGTAAAAGATCTCGAGTTATTTATCTTGGAGCGGATATCGCGTCGTGCTTGCGAAGTGAAGCGGGGCCGGTGTGTTAGCGGGATTAGAACGTGCCGTGCGTTCGTATCGCGGTGAACAGCTCGTATCGGATATACAAATCGATTTACAATGAATAACAGCGGTTGTCGCCAAGAGGCGTTGTGGACGCCAAAGCGAAAGAACGGCACGACTGAAAATACACGAACCTGTGTGAGTTACGCGTGTCTTAATTTGCTGCTCCGCTAAGCGTGCGGAGTAAGGTCCCGACGCCCCTGACAAGTCCTAGACGGGCGCGCGATTGGGCAACGCGCGCACAAAGGCCTGATTTGCATCGACCGCGCTGATTGAGACCTTCGATCGCGTCGCGGACGCGTCGAGCCGCGATTAATCCGTGGCAGATGAATAGAGCTGAACCCCACCGTCTCAAGATAACAGGTGGAGCGGGATCATTGACATTGGCATTATTCGTCGATCCTGACTTGGGCCGTGCTCTTGAAATTCCGTCACGAGTAAAAATGATTCTGCTGGCCTGAGATGACACGCGAATCGAGATCTGTCGCGAATTCATGACTGAAATGGTCGAATCGATATTATTTAGTTCACGAACTCTTTAATTCGGCAATGTGAAACAAATGTATCGTGTAGAGTTTGATATTTTTTTTATCCACTGTCAAATTTACCGTCACGTGCCAAATTTTGATAAAAAGTGAACAATAAAGGTTAGCGGGAAGAGTTTATCCGTCTATATATAAATTGTTACGTTAGTCTGAAACTCGCTGCTGCGTATACCGGTCCCGGGATGCCTTATTCGTGAGCTCATATGCTAATAGAATGCGCGAAACATCCCGCGAATACTTATGGCTGAATAATGCAAATGAAATTTCGACGTTTTCACCGAATAAAAACACCATGCACCGGCCGAATCTCGCATCGCCAACAAATCCTGCGATCGGAACTATGAATGTCCACGGCGATAAGCATAAAACCGTTGCTACGATCGCGATCTTTACTTATCACGCACGCTCCCTACCAGCATCTGCGAGGTAATTCGCCCTTATTTGAACCAGCCTGCGCCATGCATTATTTACACTTGCAAATAAACAAGCAAACGCTTAATCAATTTAGAATCTATTCATGCCGATCTCTGCCGATATATATGATATTAATCATTATTCCGAGCATTCAGATAATCACATGACTCGCATTCGATTCTTGCATTATTATTAAATTAATCGCGCTGTATGTCCATACACGGGGCGGCGAAACGACGATGAAGAATTCGAGATTAGCGGACAAAGGTAAAGCGCTTCTGCGAACTGCCGTGCGTATCCCGCGCGGAAGTGTCTCATTATCGATCGATTAATTCCTTATTAATTAACATCCACCTTGCAGGCCCTTATTAGGCGTCGGCAAGACGGCAGTTTCACTTTCTTGCCGATCGCCGCTCTCTAAGCGTTTTCGCGCGCGGTACGCGCATAACGCGAAAGCCTTTGATGATTTATGCCGCAAAACCGCGTGATCATAACTTACCCGACGCAGCGGGAAGGACAGTCCAGCTCGATGTATTCCACGTTTCGACATGGTTTAGAAATTCCCGATCACTTCCGAGTTATCGTAGGAATTCTATAACTGGTGCCGCACTAAGGGTTTTTTCCTTAGGGTCAATCACTCTTTTGCGATTCGCGGAAAATTCATCTATCGAATCTCGGAAGCGCTTGTCGCTCAGCGACGTAAATAACCGACGCGAATATATTTCTATGCTAGTAAAACTGTACGGGCCGGGAGAAATGTGTTTGTATCCTAACATTATCTTGTACGCTCCTGTGTCAATTTCCTGTAAGAATCGCCTTGTACAGCCACGAGAACAGGAAACTGAAAAAGAACGCGCAGGATCGCGTAAGAATCACGTTGCACAGTGGTACACGCCGCAAGGCCGGCAATGACGATCGTTAGCGGTCACTTCGAACGCCGGCTGTGTAGCCTTACTTGTTTTACCCAGTGCTTGATTTTAATTACGCGTAATTCAAAGTTACAATATACCCTTTAAAAATCATTTTCGTCCAAATTCGCCTCGTTACGTCAATACTTGTAATTAAATGAACATTAATAATTCATACTCGCGGCGAAATTACCGAATGGCAGTTTTAATTAATTTCCCCCAATGCGGTAATAACGTAACAGAAAAGATGTAAAAGCAGATTCTAATTGTAAATATGTATACAAGCGTAATTAATAAATTGCTTAGGGAGCCACATGAATGATACGTCATTACGGACCCCCGTGATTATTCACGAAGGTGTTAATTTGTGCTTGCACAATAGGAGAGGCGCCACGCTCCAAAGAAAATATTGTTTCAGCTCGTCTAATTGCTCGAATCGTAAAGAACTCGCGGGAATAAGCATGAGAAGTCGGGACAGGTCTGTCCGCATTACGCAAAGTCGCGTATCTGTATATGGACGTGAGAGATTCTCTCTGGGTTATCAAGGTTCGCCTGTCTGAAAATAAGTTAACGAACATAAACAAAAAGGAGAGGAAAGGCTGGATGTGACGAATCGCTTTAAACTGTGCTGTTGCATATATTGAAAGTTAAGTGTTATATAAAAGGCGCGCGGCATTTCTCGGCGTCCATATGAAATTAATTAAGACCACACATCGAGCCGTTTTTCAACATGATTTGCCGTTTTCATACATTTTCGATTACGCGTGTGGGAGACAATTGAGAATGGTATTAACCGTTTCATCTCGAACCAGTCGATGCAAAATTCAACCTTTCTCGAGTAAAGGGATCGAGTGTCGAGTGTATATTCAAATATTCCCGGATTTTTTCAACAGCGCTATACTTTCGAGCACGTAATACGATAAGTAAGAATGATTCAATCGTAGTTCTACACGTGCCTTGTACGCTTGTCGCCTCCTTTTTCTCCGGATGGTGTGGCGAAGAAAATGGTTCGCCGGTATCCCCGCCCTTTACGGCGACACGAGTATCCGGATAAAAACGTCTAAAGGGACTGGACGATTAGTGAGGCACGTATAAGATCGAGCGCAGAATCCGAATCTGTTGATCTGCGGCGGAAACGGCATTCCTCGTCCAGTTCCTCTTATATATATTTTCGATTTAATTTTTTTGCTCGACAATCTTATGGCGCTACATCGTTAGAGACGCTGTTCTTATGTTAAACCGCTGAATATTTTCGACGACAAGCTTACCGAATTCCATGATAATAATAACTTCATTTAAGGACATTCCCGCGATCTATGTCGCACGAAAATCAGCTAATCTCGATCTTCCCGTAAAACACGACAGTAAATGTTACCGGAGAATTTAATAAGGCTTAAAATGTAATTTTATAATTACCGATTTAATTAAAGCGACATTTCTACTTTATCTACTGTGGAAATCGAGAATATTTTATTAATATACGAATAATATTTACGATAATTGGCGATATTTATAATATGCGTATTAAAAACCGGCTAAAAAGCAATTTTATAAATGCCAGATAATTAATATATCGTGATTTGCGTCACTATTGCATAACTTTATTGACAATTGTTCAACATTTTATTACGTTGACCGCATTTCGAATTTGTCGTTAGACTTTATATCACGCTGCGTAAAACATCTGTTTGGCCAGTCAAACATGTAATGAGATTACGTGTTTATTTTCATAAATAATCTGTCGTTACATCTGGCGTTTCGTGAGAATGTCAATAAATGAGCGGGAATCGATTAAACAATCTCTTATTAGTTCTTTCTGGATTTAAAAGTATGTATTAAATATTATATATTGCGCTATAAACCACAGTTTAACGTAACCCGCACAGCGTAAAATGTGTCGTTTACGTTAATGAATATTTCAGAAATGGTCTGTTAAATAAATCAACACTTTTTCCCTACATTCTGCACTGTTACAGCCTTCATTTTATTAACGCCGCTGTACCTTTTAATGGATTTCATCTAGCGAAGGAACCTGCTTAATTGGACCTGTTTCGCGGAATTTAGCGCAACGCCGGCTGATCAGAAAAAGCCGACGAGATCAATTAATCTCGGTGTATCAACGTCGCCGCGGAAAAAATTCGTCCTCCATTCTACCTTTTCCAACAATCCGGCTTATCTCACTCGTGATTAGCGGCGCAGGTATTTTTTCAAATATTCAAACGCGCATTCAGATGCCGCCGATGTGCGAAACGGACAATAGTTATTGATGTCGACAAGTTTGCACTATTCGTGCCTGTTTCTTGCCAGTCAAACACTCGCGCGTACAATGACAACCGCGTTGCGCAATTCGTCATACATTATACGGCATATTGCGCAACAGACGTACCAGGTGTAATTTTATAAAAGGTGGAGCGCGTGTGACAGTTACGCGCATCGTGAGACAGGTAACCAAGTCAAGGATCTAGTCTTCTTTTGCTCGTATTCACGAAACATTTTCGTTAATGTTAAATTTCGCACCGGGCTCCACTAACGAGCGGCAAACGTACTAGTGAAGTAAGCACTCCTTTTTTTTTTTTTGAAAAATTAAAACATTTTGAAACATTTTGATGGTTTTTTGCACAAGAACGGAATGTTGAATAGTGTGAGACAGAACAAAAAAGGTAAAAAATTTTTTCCGAAAAATCAACTTCGGAATTCAGCTTTGACTTACACACCAATGGATAGATCTCATGACGGACATCAAGAATCACCCCATATATTGACCTTTCTGACAATTAGGTGCAGAGATATTTAAGAAAAAAGATGTAAATTAAGTAATGAGTGTGTGATTTACCGACTTTTACAGTTTCCGCGCTGTAACTTTTCACCATTTGGGAATTTCAAAATGAGCGACACACCATCTGATTCCGGCCAATGAGACCTATCCAACGAGCTAAAGTATGTCGATCTGAACCAAAGAGGCGGGCTTTGGTTGCGTTTGAAGTACCAATAGTTTCAGTTTTATCCCCACCAATTTTCTCGTTTTTCCTCAATATCTCCTCTCCTAGTGACGGGAGGGGTCAATATAGGTAGTGATTCTTAATGTGCATCGCGAGATCTATCGATTGGTGTATAACTCATAGCTGAAAGCCGAAGTTGATTTTTCGGTATTTTTCCAAAGGGGTACCCCTTCAATTTTTTCCGAAAAATCAACTTCGAGATACAGCTGTGAGATATATACCAATGGATAGATCTCGCGACGCACATTAAGAATCACTACCTATATTGGGCAGTTCCTCCATCAGGGGCGAAGATATTAGGGAAAAAAGAGAAAATTTGCTGCGTTGGGAGGAGCGATTTATCGAGTGCCACAGTCCTCACTGTGTAACTCTCCC
>JABFPT010000525.1:7108-21997 GCA_022817245.1 Nixonia krombeini | reverse complement strand
GCAATCGCTCGTATGTTTGTATCAGGTGGACTTGAGGCATCTGGCCCAGACGGAGGATTCGAACGAGATCGAGGTCGGCATCGATCTGACGGACTACTACATTTCGGTAGAGTGGGATATAATCAGAGTGCCTGCCCAGCGCAACGAGAAGTTCTACATATGCTGCGAAGAGCCGTACCCTGACATCATGTTTCACATAATGTTGCGTCGCAAGACTCTTTTCTATACAGTTAACCTAATAATCCCCTGTGTGGGCATTTCGTTCCTCTCGGTGTTGGTGTTTTACCTGCCGAGCGACAGCGGTGAGAAAGTGTCGCTTTCGATCTCGATCCTGCTGTCGCTAACTGTGTTTTTCCTACTTCTGGCCGAGATCATCCCGCCGACATCGCTGACAGTGCCGTTGTTAGGAAAGTATCTACTGTTCACGATGGTGCTGGTGACGTTCTCGGTGGTGGTTACAATCGCGGTGCTGAACGTGAACTTTCGCTCGCCGGTGACGCACCGGATGGCGCGATGGGTGCGAGTCCTCTTTATCCAGGTGCTGCCGAAGTTCCTGATGATAGAGAGGCCGAAGAAGGACGACGACGAGGACGGCGACGAGGCGGCCGACGAGGAGGCCAACATTGAAGGAAAGCCGCCCGACGAGATCCTCACCGATGTGTTCCATGTTCAAGAGACTGATAAGTACGACCCTTATTATGGTAAGAGGTACAGTGGGGGGGAGTACGAGATACCTGGGCTGCCGCCGTCCGTCGGCAGCGTCGGGCCTTGCTTCGAGGAACCCTTGCCGACGTTGCCTTTGCCCAGTGCCGACGACGATCTCTTCGGACCCTCCAGTCCCGGCTACGCTCGCGAGGAAGCCAGTCCGACCTTTGAGAAGCCAATGCTTAGGGAGGTCGAGAAGACGATCGACGACGCCAGGTTTATTGCTCAACACGCCAAAAACAAGGACAAGTTCGAGAGCGTAAGTTTACTTTCTTCATTTTTCTCATTTTATTATTATTATTGTTATTATTATTATTTTTACCAATAGATTTGCAGACTTTGTTCCAACATTCGTACGATTCAGCACTTTGCACTTACCAAAATATCCTTTCTTCTATATTTCCTATTTTTTTCGCTAAGCTAGCGAGGCAGCAATAAAGTGTATTAAAAACTGCTACCGTTTCATTATCTTCTCCAACTCTGCTGTCTGGTTAGCAGATGAAAAGCCTATATCGTTCTATCTGCTGCTGGATGAAAGAGCACACGTGTAAGTATGTTGTGAGATTTGAAACGCCAACCGCGACCGGCGTTCGACGGCTTGAAAGAGATACTTCTGCGACGGGTTAGAAGGAGGAAAAGATGTGTCGAGCCTCCTTCGCCTTCGTTTTCTTCCTCTCGCCAGAGCCTCGCAATAAAGACCAAGATGTAACGCGGCGCCATTCTCCCTCGCAGCTGGGAAAAGCGGAGCGACTGCATTTTAATTTTATCAACTGTCTACCGTAACAGCCGCCTCGGGGTCACGCCAGTTGAATAGACAATGCATTTTCTTGCGAAGCGTGAATTCCGTTTTGCAGGAAACTACCCATAAAATCTTCAGCCGTTTCGGAAATTGTCGCGGAGCATCGTATCTGCCAATAAACGTAATTACACGAGAAATCTAATTCGTTCGGAGAAGAGACGATTCCTCCTTGATAAAACGGCCCGATCCTCTCAGGGCAATAGGGACGACATTTTTTTCCAGCGAGCACCTACCTCGAAACGTCGAGAGGCTTTTTGTCTTCGAAATATCAGTTTCTACATCATAAAGTCTCGGTAATAAAATTAGATACGTTGCTCGGATTCACCAGCTAGTACCCCTGCTGTTTCGAAGAACCAGCTAAAAGGGATTGAACCTGTAGCGGAGTAACCGTTGCAATCGCTCGCATCAATCTCCTTGACGGAATCGACTTCCCCGCCATGTCTCCATGGGGTGTCGTATCGAGGCATTATCTCTTTGTAGTTCGGAAGATGTAAAAACGTACCACCTGTTAACTTCTGACATGTCAAAGAATCTACGCACGTTACGACGCAATCGATCTTGCGAATATACTGCTATATCTTCCTCTCTTTCGAATGGACGATTACTTTGATATACATCGGCCTTAGAGACGAAGAAAACGAATCGATTGATAGTAAAGCAAGCGCGTAAGCGTCGCTTTGAAAATGATGATTGAATGGTAATAACTTGCGGTTTCCTCTCTGATGTATTATCGCTGAGATTCATTATATCGAAATGGACTACGCCAATGTTACGTTCGTAGCATCATCAAGATGCCACAATGGTGTGAGTGCTCGCAATTCTAGCGTGGATCTCACTAATACTATTGTGATTGACGCATTTGTACAATTTAGACAATATTTCGCAACGCGACCGATATCTTTCGAATCAATAATTTGCATTATCAATGATAAGAAAAATTAACACTATAGGGTTAGGCTATAAGTTTTAAGGCATAGCCGTAGTTAAAGCTATAAGTTTTGCTGGTGTATTGTTCATTTGATCTGTTGATTAGAACAGAATACAAGCAGTAATATATCTAAACAAGGTATGAAACTGTAAATCCTTTCTACTTTCATACAAACTCATGTAACATCATATGATTACATTCGCGCAGCAAATGGGATGGCGAAAAAGTTGCAATTTATCGAGTGAAAAACTACAAATTACCAACATTCTCATACAAAGCGTTTGAAGCGTGTATCGAATATGAAGGAAACGTCGATTCGAAAGAAGTCACTTTTCTGAATAATAATGAGTAGCTTACGTGCGATAACCGCGGCGAGTCGGAGCGGATCGTTTCATGCATCGTATGCGTTAGCGACAAGTCATTCGAGTGTTTATCGATGCGGTGAATGGCGAGCAAGAACGCGTTCATTATTATGAGGCAAAGGCAAGAAAATATATTTTTTCACTACGCGCGCGATGTATTAATTTCGCATCTCCTCTATTCAGTCATTTATTTATTGAGCATTTGTCTTTTACCGGTTCTACAAAGCAGCGCGCGATTATCTGACAATACCGACGCGTGGTTTTCGCCAGTCCGATGAAGGTAATACGATACGATCATTAATCCGGTCTTTCCCGGAAGCAAACTGGCACGCGTATACGTCCGTCTGAAATTGCCCAAATGTACACTCACTGCAGTTAACCCTTTTTAACAACGTACGTAGACATCAACTGCACCGACAATGTTGCCCGATCTTTTGACTGGTGGGGCCCATTCAATAGGCACATATTATGGCTGTGGAAACTAGTTTGTACGTTGTTAATGGATAGTTCGTGCGAGTCACAAATTTCTCTCTTTGTAAAATATCACTGTTCCGCAACAGTTGTACGGTATCGGGGTCAAGTGGAACGGCGGAGACTCATTTATTATAATCCTGCGGGAAATAATGACCACGGGTTAATTCCCCATAACTGGCCTCGAGCCGATGTTCCAAAAATCAGCGGATTCCTGCGGTTAAAATTGATTACGCGCGCGCATGTAGCTGTGGCTTCCGCTCCACGGAAATGACATATTTGATCAAGCAATTAAAATAGAAATGCCAACGGCCCTCTGGATACAATACAGTTTGCTTTAAGAATTTCGTTCGCCCTATTTCATTAACTTTCAAGCGTATTATTTTAATACTCACAATCCACAAATTTTTCTATATGCTATTTCGAGAAATGTATAATTTGCAATCAAAACTGTGCCACGAGAATGAGTATATTAATAAAAACATAGTACGGTTCAAAGGATTTCATTTTTCACATGTCTTTCCTGAAAAAGATTCTTTTTCGTTGGGAGAAATTGCCTTCAGCGCCCCTTGTACCTCTGTATGATGGCGCATCGACGTTTGTTTAATTAATTAGGGCAAAAGTGTTTGGACAATAAGAACAAAAATGTAAATCAAGGAAGAAAATAGGTCACTCCCTGACAACATATAGTCCTGAAATTTCACGTCTGAGAATTCCTCATTTAAATTATTTATGGACTGCATTGTTAGGCATCGAAAGCGTACTATTCAGGCTGTAGTCTTTTTACTCACGAGAAAGCCCGTGCCTGCGCGGATGTATGTTTCCCCTTGAAATTTTCACACTGTGCATGGCGAATATTGCGCCATATGGCGCGATATTGATCTGCCGCGCTATACGTGCCAGCCGGGAAAAACGGCGACCCGCATCTAAGGGATAAATAATTTGGCGTTGTCGAGTCTGCTCGTAAATTGTCGCAGTCTCTGCTTGCCTCCGCGACTATTATCTGTCGCGGAATTAACTCCGTCTCGATGAACACTGAGAAATCATAGTTTCGATTTGTTCAGAGTAAAACGGCGGCAAACGGTTGCAAAACGTTCCGTCATATCTTATCGCTTGTTTTCATCGACCTGTTCCATTCGGAAATCTTACGCTGTCCATGCTACTGAAAATCACGTCGATACGAGATTCCTGTAATAATCAGTAAATGGAAAACACTGTCAAATACCAAGTTGACTGTTCACGTACGTAATACCAAGTTGACTTGTTCCGACGGTAATTATCGAAATTGGTGTGAAACAAATATTTATACCGTCAATATTGCACCAAAGCAGATAAACTCGGCATTGCAGGAAACTGTTATCGCGATTTGTGTACACTAAATCGCAATGCTCGAAATTTGATTCATTTAATTTTATATTTTTAACATTTTAACTTTCAATTTTAATTTTACAAAACGTTTTAATAGGTAGGTAGAGGTAAATACAATCTTGAAAGATTTTGTTTTCGATTAGAAATAATTTTGTAAGTCTCGTATGGAGTATATTACGGGAAAAATTTATCTTGAATAAATGTAACTTCTGACTTTCGACAGATGGCCAAAAGTAAAAATCGTTAGCGAATAAATTATTTTACTTGAGGTATCTACGGGCCAACGCACTGCGGCAGAATTTCGTTCTTTGCCAAATATGCCTCTTTAATGAAACAATATTTGCTTTTGCCCGCTTTTTCCGTGTTTGTAATAGAGTTAAGAACTTCGTCAGGTTCTTACAAGATATTGAACGTTTGCACACATTAAATGTTATTTACAGGCATATTATTTCATAAAAATGTTATAAATTTTAAATTAATAATACAATTCTATCACCATTTCAAAAGGGTTTGCAACAATACGTAACAAAATAAAAAGGCAAAAAACAGAAATAGAAAACAATCAATTTATATGATTACAACTAGGAAAATGTAAAGAAAGAATGGGTAGAATGGATATACGATAGTTTCGAAAGAATTCCGAATTTGTTAATGTTTATATATGAAGATATTTCATAATGGTACAAATGTGGAAAGAAAAAGTTTGCAAAAAAGATAATCACAGAAGAAATATAATACATGTTTTAAAATAAATATCGAATCCATTGCAAATACTATTAACAACGTATTGGCAAGTTTCTATTAATTTTACAAGACACCTTGCAAACGTCACCACGTAGAGACATCATTTTTCCTCTTTTCTTAATTCACCCAATTTCGCCAATCCCGTTGTACATGTGATATCGTAATACAAAATAGACAATTTCAAGCTTTCCTAGGCATTGTCAATGTTGGCTAATTTCGGATAATACCTGCATCATATATAAGTCACGAACGCTCATTCCAATCCGATTACAATTCCACATCGTAACTGTTAGAACGTGGTAATTCGTGCGTCGAATGAAACGACACGAGTCAATATTCCTGACTTAACGTACGAATCGCTACTGAAATTATGTGGAAGATTTCATTAAGAGATGTCACCGTTATATATAAAGTTGTTCCCAGCGTCTAAAAATGATCATACTAGTATAATATTGGTTTCGAATTTTTTTCAGCTAATTAAAATCTGCTCATTACTGGTAAGATGCAACACCGCTATTGTACACCAAATTTCGTTTCACGTTTACTTTGTCACTGTTGAATAGATTCCAGGCCAAATTAATAATATTTTAATTAGTTTCGTAATGAATGGCTCATGCAACGAAAGCAAATGTGTTAGTGAATAATCGCGAGCAGTATTGATTGTATTTCGAATGTATACATAGCGGAATTGACTCTTGAAGCCCTTTCTCCACCACTCGATATATGCTCGCATCATCAACCGCGTTTGGTATGAAGGATGGAAACACTTAGGTTTGAATCAACAACAGTAGTCGTATTTTTTGCTACAGTTATTTTAGACTGAAAAACATTACGCGTTGTTTGATGTTGTAGGTCGAGGAGGACTGGAAGTACGTGGCGATGGTACTGGACCGAATCTTCCTCTGGCTGTTCACGATAGCTTGCGTCCTTGGCACCGCCTTGATCATTTTACAGGCTCCTAGTCTGTACGACACGACGAAGCCAATCGACATAAAGTACAGCAAAATCGCGAAGAAAAAGATGATGCTAATGAACATGGGTCCGGAAGAGGAATAGTTGACGATCCGGCGCGGCAGGCGCCACCGTGATTACAAAAGGTACCGGCTGTTGTACATATTGGTTGGCGGGTTGCACGGCCCGTTTGAGATGCTCCGTAATATTCGTCGCGATCGAGAGGTCGAGGATGCGGAAGAGGAAGAAGGCAAAGAGTTCGACGAGGACAATGGCGACGATAAGGACGATGAGGAAGACAGGCGGAAATGCGCGGAGATGTTGCAAAGCGGAGAAAGACTGGTCGTGGTGAAGCGACGTGGGCTACGACTATGGCGGAGGGCCGTGAAGCGCTCACAGCGGCAGCCGGACAAGGAAGCAAACGAAGGAGCACGAGGACAAAAGTGCCAAATATCGCCGAGCGCAAATCGTATTTTTGTAAATTTGGTTTCATACGTAAAGTTACAAAAGTCGTGCGACGAGATGTCGAAACTCGAACTGCCGATTTTATAAGATAACATTACTCGTAAATTCGCGCAAGCATCGCGCGTTTTTGCTTGCTCCGCGGCATATTGCCGAGACTCCAGGTCAGGGGAACGGATTGCGAGGATTGTTCCGGAACAACTGCCAATTTTGAGCCCTCCGCGGCAGCGGCGGAGCAGAGTCGAGGCTTCACAGCGGGCGAGGAGACGTGCCAAATATAGGTTAAGAACCGGAATGCGGTGTGCGTGCCAAATCGCGGTCGATCGAGATCTTGCTCCGCTCGACCGACGGGAGACTCGCCATGAATTACGATCGGAAATGCAGCAAACCGCCGTTCAACCGCAACGACAACACAAGGCGGTTAGAGTGCGATATCGACAGTCCTCTCGGATACGTTCTTTCACTATGTTGGACCTTGATGTCGCTCTTTAATCAGGGTTGAGCATCCGCATTTACAGGCAAGGCTGTGGCTTTCACCGCTCGCCGTTTCTAAACGCAGCATAGCCGCTTAAAATTGAGCACGTTTCTGAAATCTCCGCAAGCCTTTCATTTCTCCACTTTTACCCAGTTTTTCTTCCTCTTCTTTCGTACAATTTTTTGCTTGGTTTATTAAACTTGAATGAAGACGTGGGCAAATAATTTGTTCGAATTTGCATGTGTTCCTTTTCCGTGTTCTCCTGGCACCGAAAAACTACTTCAAAGGATTGCATTAACTTTCGAATATCAGAATGCAAATCACTTGCATCCGAACCTTTTCAAATATCCGGCAAGAAGAAGTTTTGCTGAATAACAAAAAAAAAACTTTAATCACGCGTAGACATCCAGAGAGTATATATTTTTTTTAATGCGCATCTTTAAGTGATTTGTAGCTTTGCACTCGATGGTTGATAACGATCCTTTGCTCCGGTACATTTCGCAAACGTTTGTGAGTTTCCATGCATTGATTTGAATGTAACTCCTGTAAATAATTTATACAACTGTATCGCAATATCGGGTCACAAATGACGTTGAAAGTATACTCTTTAAGTGAAATATGAAAATTCTACCATCGTCGGTTGTGTCGTTTATAACCGATATTTTTACATTGACAGGGGCTGTTCATAATTTACGAACCGTTCTGCATCCCACAGTCTTGCTTTAGATTACTCATAATCAGCCATATTGGTATTCTTCGCATGGAAACAAGTCAAATATTGATAGAGTGAAACGTTTGGAAATAATCCGACTAAATTAAGCATGTCGATTAATCCACTTGAGGCGAATATGTCACGGAATGTCCCTGAGGACGACAAACGTCGGGTAATGTTTGTGATACGTTTCGTTTCATTAATCCGCCTTTTTGAAGAATTCTTCGAAAATTATAAATGCTATTTGAAAATTCTTAAACTGTGATTGAAATTGTATGAAGCATTAATATTTCAACCGTGTTTTTCGCATCGATTTAACGACTTATTGTTAATAGCGACACTGTGTCGCACAGAACAAAGTCCAAACAATTATGTTCGTAAAGGGATTTTCGTTGAAGAAACTGTGCATTTACAGGCGTGCAATTTCGATGGAACAGTAGCCTTAGAACGCGCTGCGATTCCGCTCGAACAAATTTCTGTACAATTCAGTGATTTTGTTTCGCGCAACGCAAAAACACCGCTAGCAGCTGTACTTCCAGTAACGAATGTCAATGCACCGTGATCGAACGCTTATAACGTCAACAATCCATGCTAACATAAATGCATTATTGAATTATACTTGATTCAATCAGAATGAAATGTGCGCGTAACAATCCACACCGACGAAATAGAATCGTACCGCACTCGAGCACGGATGGCAATGTGTGCGAGTGCGAACAACACCGTAGCTAAGATGTAAAACCATAACGGGAAGGAACGGTCTTGGTGTCGAAGCGCAGTGCAATTCGTTTCGATTGAAAGAAGCGTCTCCCCTCGGCTCTGGCTTGAACGCTCGCCAACCCCGGTGACGAACGATCGGGATTGTCGCTGCGGCTGCTCGAGACTCGTGCGAAAGGTAGCGGTTCCCTGTTGCCGAGTCACGTACGTCGCTGTAGCGGGTGTTGCGACCGCGAGTTCCCTGAGTTTGGGTCTACGTCGGTCCACCGCGAGCTTCCATCTCGGTCCACCCTGTATGACGCTAGCCGATCGATACCGCTCCGCCGAGTCGTAAGAAGCCGTGAAAGCATGAAGCGGGGTGCGGAACAAGAAGAGGAGGCAACGAGAGAAGAAGAAAATCGAGTCCGAATGCTGGGAATGCAGCGTCGGGAGCGAATCTGTACAGAGCGGCGCAACTGGGTCGATAATAAGGAGAGAGGTTATCTCATGGAGAAGACGCATCGGTTGTTCGCACCGGTCAGTGGAGCGAGATCTGTCGGTTGAACAGTCGCGAACAGGGGGAACACCCACATCCTCAACCCAGTGTGTGGATTAATCACTTTATTTGCTCACGTAAACATAATGATACTTTTAAAGTGTACAGATATAACTCGTGACTGCATGAAACTACGTCGCAACTGATGCATGCACGGTCCGACCTTTTCTGTTTGGGAATGCAGGTTGAGATCGTGAAACGGTGAACGAAGCTCGAATGAAGAGATCCGTCCACTCGCACGCCTCCCATATCCGACTCCAGTAAACAACATTCGAATGCTGAATTCTTTTTCGTTCACCGCTGTCAGTGTACAAAAGCCGAGGATCGGCCACGAGCGTTGTTTATCATCGTTTATCCCCGTCGTCGTTGTGCGAGGAGTGGACAGAACTCTCAAATGAAATACTTGAAGTGAAACTCGCGTTCGTAAAGAAAGTCGGATAAGAGAGCTCGGAAGGTACGAATAAACACACGGCGCTCGGCCAATGGGAACGAGGTGCGTCGGTGCCTGTGGCGTTGTTCGCGCAAATCTGCGTGATGCAATGTCGAGCAAAAAAGGCAACTGAGGCAGGCCAAGCGAAAGAAAACATTTGTAGTCTGCGCGGTCAAGTTGAACCATTGAAACATGTAACTATTCGAGTTTACGTTACTAGTTGTTCCGCTTGGTCTTTCGCCCAAGTCTTAACGAGTTCCACGCCGAAGGCCTGCTCAATGACATCTCGAACTTCATGATCGAACACCGTACCCGGTGCTGTGATTACATTTACCTTTTGCATATGTCTATTCTCTCGAGTCAGCGATTTAAGCGTTTTATTAGTAACACATTCACAAACGAACCGACGATGCCATCGTCTCTATCACGTTGATACGATCGAGGAAAATGTTTACTTTTTAAACGATACTCGGTAGGGAATTTGTCAACAAATTCTGCTTTATTTAGTAAGACGCTTTATTTACTGGGCATGTCAAAGGTCATCGCATATTCTGTCTATTGTATAGTACATATTCAGTTATCTGGACTAATGAAAAAAAAGTGTGCCATATTTGAGATAATCAATACGACTTCCTGTGATACTAGTAATGCCAAATTCTCAACCGCTGTTTCGTTCGCTGACCGCGGCTTCCATCGTCACGTTTCGAATCAGCTACACGCCGTTCGTATTTGAGATTCTGTCGACGAGGAAACATGTTTACGATTTACACCTCTTTCGTCATTGGTCAGTTCGACTGGAAACTGTTGAACCATCCTTTGTTCATGCCTCTGTTTATGACAGCAACTTCAATCTCAAAGATTCCCGACATTTGTTCAGACAATCGTATTGAAAGCTTGTCAATGTAGCTAAATCCTTGCCAGAATTGCAACATCATTTGACAGGTTAATCTCTCTTTCGATCCGGTGACGATTAGCGAACGGAGATACTGATGTTTAATAGCGATAGGCACTGGTACAAATCGACGAAAGATGTTGCAAGACCAGCGAGGAATGAAAAGGATCAGACACCCGCTTGAAATCTCGACACTGCATGAAATTGTACGATTCTGTGGAATGAAAAGGCGAAGTAACTTTAATCAAGTGTTAAGCGTAATCATGGATATCAATACTAATACTAATGATAACAATAAAAGAAAAACAATATTAACAACTCTAACTATTAATAGTAAACTTCATATTAATAACAATACTAATGTTGATACTCGTAATAAAAGATGTAACAACATAACAATAATAATAATAATAACACTGTTACTAATAATAATGAAATAATGAATAACGTAATACCGTAAACAATACCAGTAATATTATTGATATTGATAACGATTTAATGATTATAATGGAAAATACGGTACGATAAATCAACTGGTTATTAGTAATCGTGATAATCGATGACGACAATGATAAGACGATAACGGTAATTGAACGTTGCTGTTAGTATTGAATAATTACCATCGACGTAAATGTATGCGCCGATCGATCAGCGGACAGCTCGGTCATCGTTTAATAAGTAGCGCAACTGCTGAATGCGTGCTTGTGTGCCACGGGGAGCGGGCCTTCGCTCCAAGGGCCTGCCTTGTCCCGCAAGTAACGGAAAGCCCAATTAATCACGCGTCTTCCCATATACAATTCCTATTGCTGCGACGACGGTCGCGGTTTTTCGGTACTCACCGTGGAGGCTCGTCAGTGATATTATACTTTTCGGTTCATGTCCCCATCAGAATCGTTTCCAAAGCACCACGAACGCGGAGATTAGTGCGTTGCTACATTTACATACTTGTGCAACGCTTGCCATAACTATGTTAAATAAATTACAATTTTCTGTAAAAAATTTTACGTTATCGTATTGTAAACGTTGCGACGTCTACAATACGTGTTGCGAAATTGATAAACCAATTTTTGTGCTTTCTATTTACTTTCTTTGTGTCGGATCGTAGGAAGGACTGGTATCGGTCGAAATTAAGTTAGAAATTGTTTTTGTTATATGAATAAATATTCGTTTCCTTTATTGCAGAACTCCCTTTTGCCGACGATTTTATAATGTTGCATATAAATTTTCAAAGCCTACAAAATTTTGAAATCACACACTTCACCAGTGTGTGATTTGCAGCACGGTACATTTATTTACTTGCGCCACCCACAAAAATGAATAAATGATGGGGAATACTTGTCAGTAAAATAAATTTTTCAGATTTTCCTGTTACGTAAAATTACGTTTAATTTTTAAAAAAGTAATTACTTAAATTAACTGAAAACAGTTTGTATAATAGCAAGACAATCTGTTCACTACGGTTATCGATTGTTTTGTTTACTATGTGGTACAGAATATGTATTTAAATGTAAATGGCTAATAGTGGAAAGAAAATCTAGCATTTAATACTTTTTCGTTAAGAACATTCTAAGAGAATAAATGGATGCGAAGAGAAAAACGCTTCGAGGATAACTAAAGTTTAAACTTTTTAATTATATCCTTGAGAACGAATAACTTCTTTTGCATTTTCAAAGAATCATTTTTCTTCAGCAATATACATGTATGTATATTCATTTTTAAGTTTTACAAGATTCACCTGTAAAAGTTATATTAATTTTTAAATTGCAGTTTTTTAACAGGAAATTTAGAAAGTTTACGCAACCTTTCCTGTTAAAAATTTAACAATGAACAAAGTATTTTGGAGAACAGATGTGTTTAATTTCATTAAAAGTTGTATGAGCTGGATATAAATGTTTAATCTGCCAATAGGTTGTTTACAACATTACCATTCTAATTACCTTCATAAATTAGTATGTATTAAGTCTGTGTTTAAATGCATATAAATACAATCTGCAGTATTTAACTAAATCTTAAAGACATTGTAAAGTCACGAATACATTTACTAAACATTTATTTAAATAATAATTCACTTTTAAATTTTAATAATAAGATACTTTTAAAGCAATGAGACACATATTTTGACTTTTACCAGTCCGCTGTTTTTTTGTTATTTCAGAGTAAATATGTGTGGTACAGATAAAATAATAGTATTTGAATAAGTGATAAATGGAAACAAATAATGCAAAAAAATGTTTCAAAATAGTATTTTTGATACATTGATAGTTGATTTATTATTGCAGCGTTTTAACATTGCTCTAACACAAGTGGTCAATAAGATGAATTCAATGGAGCATATCAGGCAGCAAAAAACTCGGAACAGTCCTCAAGAAAGTTCTGAAAAGCATTTATGTACGAAGAAGTTTTTCACCACTTGTCGAGTAGCTTTTCGAAATTTTCTGCTATTTGAACACAAAACAATGATCATCGATTCTGCACATATTTGCTTTGTAGTGGGTATTTTCCACATTTTATTTTGTTGATTTATTTACTCATAAATTCACTCACTCGATAAATACAGGATAAAATGTTAATGATTTACAAAACCGGTTATTATTGCCTTATTTTCTGAACGTTTGTTACATATTTACATAAATCTGTGCACTCCGCTCTTGTTGTAAAGAATTCTCGCTAGATATGTGTACCGAATAAGCTATAGTTCATAAGCAGTTATTGATTAACCACATCTTGATATTTTAATGTTCTTTGGACATTACAGCTGTTGGATATAAATACTTTTCCGATTTATAAGTCACTACTTTCTTAACTCTAATTCTGAAATTTATCAGGATACGCATTGTTACAATTTTTTATTAAACACCTAAAAACATTTCACTTTTCAGATAATACTGGAATTAATTACGGTATCGTTTATTTATTACATAATGAAGTAACTTGTTGAAGTTGGAAACTACAAGAATGCTCTGCGATAATATAAGCTTATATAGCAATTTATGTTTGCGAAAATTAATTATCATGCTAAATGCTAATTAGGAACTTTTTTGAGTGTAACCTTCATTTTATTGGTAGTAGGAGCAACTTACAATCGTTGAAAATCAGTATTATATAAATTGTACATAATACATGGTAGGTTGTACATACCGTGATTTCCGAGTCGCAATACTGATAACGAGATGTGCTGCATAGACACTGTCTTTTTTACAAAAACGTCGAGGAACACCGAGTGAACAAGTTTCTGCGTATGTCAGTTTGTCTAATTATGTTTATAAGAAACGCTAAAGTTAAACGAGACAAAGAATATTTTGTGGAAAAACGATAAACATGACTTAAAATGCCGCATAAAGCAAATGTACATAAGACACAAACTGGACATAAAACGAGAAACATGAACAATCGTTTTTGTGGGATATTAACGACGAGTAATAATCAGTCTATGTTTCTAACTAATCGTGACTACACTCGTTGTTAATAATATAACATATTTTGCGAATGACGAATTCAGAAGAAAAATACGCTAAGTAACGTAGTTTGTCGACGCAGGCATTGTTGTATGTATAATAATTCTAATGCTTTAGGACTATCCGACTGTGACTCGCGAGCGCATTCGCCGCGCGACACCTGCATCCGCCGATACCTGCGCCATCTCGACCTTCGGAGTTGCAGTCGCGAACGCTCAATAATTTTCGGGATCTCGATTTACGGATATTAAGATCACAAAATGAGTATAGAATAAATTCGACTAAACATTTGTCACCTCACTAATCGTCGCAACGTTTGTCATTCTTCTTTTCCGATTGACGGTCGGCTCTAAAGTCGACTTTAAAATAGTTATCCAATAACGAATTGGGAAATTTGTTTGTTGAACATATTCAATGTGAAATTTGGGTAGTTTACAAAATTGTTTCGGGTTTCGTGTAGAGACGTAACACACGCTTGGTCAAGAATTCAAGACATTGATTTTGGAACGTGCATCTCTCGACAATTTTATATTTTTATCGATGTCGTTTACATCGTTAAGATATACGTCGTCAAGGATTAAATTAATCCAGCCGTCCATAGATTTTTTAGAGGAAATAACGTAGATGCACGTACGATGCAAAATAAGACGTTTTCGTTCATTTTTCCGATAAGTGAAAATTACTCGTAACAAAGCAAGAATTATAATGACGATGGCATATAGAACATTCATTTAATTGAGCCCTTCATTCATGCCGAATGATTCGAGTTTGCATTTACTCGCGGCCAATATTTGTTGTAACGTTTTATACAATATGTGAAACAAATGTTACGATTTCTATGATAATATGATACTAAAAAGAATAAGACGTTTTGCACTTTTCT
>JABFPT010000523.1:13325-26222 GCA_022817245.1 Nixonia krombeini | reverse complement strand
TTAAAAATTGGTTCAAGCACTGAAAGAATTTTTTTATACGCGATTTCATATTGTTATCTCAAGGAAATGTCGTTTCTTTAGAAAATAATACGACAATATTTTTCCCTTGAAACCTCAAACTCGACGGCGTTCGATTCTTAAATAAATAACGTTAAGATATTTCTACGAAATAAGTAAATTCCATCTCTCGGCGTATTTGAACGTGACGTGCTTCGCGTTACGTAATATCCAATACACAAAATACTGGATATGGAAATCCGATATGTCTTCGCAAAAGTTTCGAGGACTCGGTTCCTCGCGCGGTTACAATCTTTTTCCCGCTTCAGAAAATATTTGCACAAATATCTGACGTTACGTGTGACTTATTTTTCCACTTATGCCTCCGTGTGCCATACACGCACGAACCGCCGAAGATCTTTTTGTCAATTACGCTTCTTAAATCGAGCCGGAACGGTTTTTTACGACGCATCAGGTGCTCCGCGGTGCTTTTTACCGTTCACGTCTCGCCGCCCTGCAAAAACCCAAGGTTCGCCGCGACCCGATTAATTCGCAATAATTCAAGCATTGCCGAAAGCCGAGGTGGCCATTTTTTCGCGTGAGAATTTCACGCGAATTCCGCGGCACGAGTTACGCGTTATGGAACTCAAAGAATTTCATCAACACGGCATACACAAAGCCGATCGATATAAACGCCGGGGCCGATTCTTGAATATCTGGCCGGGAATTTATTAGAGTGACGATAAAACGGCGAAACTGGTGATTTTCCGATCGCTCCGGGAATAATGGATTGATAAATCGGAGAGGAAGCCGGTGTTCCTGCGGGAAATCGGCACTCGACAAAAATCATATTTAACACGGCCGGGGCTGTTGACTTCATAAGAGCTCGTAAAACCGCTGCGCAGCCGGGCGTACATTGCCGGACATGTCGGGATCTGATCTCGGACGAAATGATGGAAGGAACTGATTCCTTTTTTCCCCACGCGGAATCGTCTTTTTGTCCTCGACCGCGAGTCGAGATTCATTCTTCACGGTCTTCATGCGCTCGAAAAGCGCTTTAACACGCCAATAAAGCGCACGCCGCGTTTCCGTACTTGCATTTGCATGTTTTCGCCGACTTCTCCTCACGGCGTGGCAGATTTTTCGACGATCGTCGTTGACAAGATTAAACATCCTAATCGCGATTTCCA
Source organism: Nixonia krombeini (assembly GCA_022817245.1). NCBI lineage: Eukaryota > Metazoa > Arthropoda > Insecta > Hymenoptera > Scelionidae > Nixonia > Nixonia krombeini. The sequence continues at coordinate 25,035 of JABFPT010000523.1, read as the reverse complement.
TCGGGCTGATAATTCCAGACGTTCCATCGAAGGGGCATCGGAATACCCGAGTGTTTTGACGATCAATTATTTCGGACGGGAATTCGTATGCTTTGGGTTTGATAAATTTTGCATGAAGAAGCACACGACCACAATCAATCTGAGTCTATCCGCCTTGCTTATATGTTGCGCCGGTGGTCGAGCGTGGTATGCCTCGTTGGCCATTTACCAAGCCAGCAGACATGGAGATTTCATGTTATGTGAGTATATATGTGCATTTTCGATATCTATACACACATATACAAGGTGTCCCGAAATTCCGCATACGTTTTACGACACACGATTTTTAATTGTCTATCGAACAATTACAGATCGATGCAACATCTCGTAAATAATCAAATTTATTGTACTCTTTTGTAAATTTTTCGTAAATTTTATTATAAATCGCATTCCCAGTTGTCAACAATCAGTGACAATCTTTACGAATATAATTCTCTTTTACGATGTGAACGTCTTCGGACTTTGAATAGCAGATTCGAATTTGCACGTTTCGGTACGGGAACACACGCGTGGCGTAAAATACGCGACATCGGGACACTGTATGGGTGAATCAATGGATGATATTATATATGGACTCTGCTTAGTAAGCCGTGCCCGAGGCACCATCCTTTGTAGCATTGTTTGGCCACGGTAATTACGAAGCTTGTGGAAGCAAATGGCTTCGCGAGGGAAGTACCGAGGACAATGCGGAGGAACACGCCGCATCTATATGTAAACAAATCTTCGCGAAAAATAATAAACACGTGCTCGGAGGAATGCCAACGTCGGTACGGCCGTGCCGGGGAAGTAATTATGGAACGGAGAGTCGGATAATTTTATGGACGGGCACGCGACGTTTTTGCAACTTTATCATACGTTCGATCAAGTGTGATTATAACTGGTGATAAATTAACGATGTTGGACGTTTGAATGATTGCAAATAAAAGATAATGGAGTGTACATCGAGTAACGAGTGAGCACATTATCATTAAAAATGCATAAATCGTTTCTTGTGGAATATTCGATTAGCAGTGAGGTATTTTAATACAATTTCATAATTTAACATAATGATAATATACGTGAAAAATAATTTGTGACGTTGTCGTATTCATTTTATTAATTACCCTGCATATTATATGGCAATTGTTTTCTCTCTTATCGGAATAATTTATGACCGAACTGTCGATCGCCGTGTTAGACAGAGAGAGAAACAGAGAAACGATCCCTCCCGATAAAATGATGACAATAACAATTATATTAAATTTCAGCCGCGGCTCGGCAAAAACTGACTAATTAGTGTGGTAACCAATATGCAGTTGGGTCGGAACGAGCCAGAAAATGTAATTGGCTCAATGCTATATCTCTTCGTCGTATACCCCCCTGCGCGTATTTTCCATGAAACGATCCCTGTGAAGTTGGCACCCCGTTTTTTTGAAAATTAAAAAAATAATTAGAGTTCTGTAATAGCAATACATTCTGCAATAGCTCTACAGCTGCAGACTAATTCTTCAAACGCAACATATGTTGCGAAAAAATCAAGAAAAATGAATTCCTGCAAAGAGTTCTAAATAACGTCAAAAAATCACGCCCCCAACACATGATTTATATGCTTTTTCTCTAATATCTCTGCTCCTAATGGTCGCAGGGGCCTACATGTGGGTATATTCTTGATGTGCGCGACGAGATCTATCCAATGGTGTATAACTTAATGCTGAAAGCCGAAGTTGATTTTTTCGAAATTTTCCAAAGGGGTACCCCTTCAATTTTTCTCGAAAAATCAACTTCGACGTACAACATTGTGTTATACACCATTCGATAGATCTCGTCGCGTACATCAAGAATATACCCACATATAGGCCCCTGCGACCATTAGGAGCAGAGATATTCAAGAAAAGAGGCATAAATCACGTGGTGGGGGGGGGTGATCTACCGACTTTCACAGTTTTCACGCTGTAACTTTTGTGCATTTGGGAATTTCAAAACGTATTAGACACCACCTTATTTCGGGCATTGAGATCTATCCAATGGGCCGACACACATCAAGGTAGCTCGACAATACAACATTTAATTACGATTATGACATCAATAGTTACACGAACGAATGCGACACAGATTTGGACTCCTCGTCGCAGTGCGCGTCATATAATGTCAAAAACAGAAAAAAAATTTTCCAACATTTTTTCGAAAATTTCCAAAGGGGTACCCCTCATTTTTTTTCGAAAAATCAACTTCGGCTTTCAGCATTGAGTTACATACCAACGCATAGATCTCGCGACGTACATCAAGAATCACTCCCTATGTTGGGTCCTCACATCATTAGGAGTGGAGATATTTGGGAAAGAGTAGTGAGTTGTGTATCAAACGGTATAGATATATACTGATATATGTGTATCAAACTGTATAGGTAGGTATATCAGTTCTGATTGGAGCTTTGGGTATCACTCCAAGAGTACTGAACGTTTTCCCTTATGAAGTTTTTCTATATCAATTAAATATAGATAGTTATATCGTTTTTTTTGTTTTCAATTTTTCTGCTGCGGCATCCTTTATTTTAAAAATTAGCTTTAATTTAAAAAATTAACTCTTTATGTAACTCGTAGAAAACTCTACAACTGTTGCAGAACTGCACAAAATTATAATTAATTTTTTATAAAAAAAGGAGAGCAAACATCATAGGTCTTTAAAGCGTCGGACGGTTGTAAATCGTGATCTGTTAAGTAAAAGGTTAGCCATCGCATTTCAGAACTGGTACGAATTGTTCCCATCACATTAAAAGCTGTATAAAAAGTCGAAAATCATCAGCCTGAGTGGTGTTGTCTCGACACATCTGCCCTGCCTTCATTTTAAACGACTGACTAAGTCGGATTTGGAATCGGGCTTAGATTGACGTTTGGTGTATCAATATTAAAATACAAATTTCTTAACATTAGATATTATTAATTAATAGAATAAATAATTCACTATCAAATTACTCATTACAAATTAATCTCTAAATAGTTATAACTAAATAAATTTTCCGTACGCTTATAATAATTAATTCAAAATGCAAGGAAAGATATGTGTATGTCGTCAATTGGCGGTAATTAAGATTCTCGATTCGTCCGACTGCGTCTAACGCCGTCGTGTCAAAAAAGTGTCTTAATTTCATTAATGTGTCAAAGAGTTTAGAAATATGCTGGAAACGTTTTTACCGCTGGCATCGTTTTACCCGAGTAAATCACCAGCACTCGGCGTTCCTCCAGTTTCAGAAGGAACCTCGAGGAGTGTTACGGACGTCACGAGTTTACGGGGTCACTGAAATTGCACATGTTCGTGCAAACGTAAAAGCACGGGTTGCGAGTGCACGAAACGGAAACGAGGAAAGTCAATGAGAATAGATATTATGTGTTACTCGTTAAATTAATGTAGGTTGGCTGCTGTACAGTTTCGCGCTGCCGGCGATACGTTCGCTTTTTTTGCATACAAATGCAGAACGCGATCGTTATTGTCCTCCGTATGTTTTGCTTACTTTTCCCTTTCCGACAAAATGAAGTTACACGATTTTACGAAAACGTCGTTCAACGTAACTCGCGTTATGCGACGGAATGTCTTACCTGTACATTGCACGAGAAATATCTCTTCCTCGCTCCTGTGCATCTCTCGTGGCCAGTGTGGCTGAAATAAAATTTTCAAGGTGCATTATTGTTATTATTGTTGTTATATTCGTATATACGCGTGCCTTGCGAAACACTTATCGCCATCCACTTTTATTCGGATTAAACTCGTAATCTGCATAAGAGAGGAACTGCCTTTATTATCAGCTTGGAGAATATTCTGCGTGAATAAAAGACGCATATCGCTAATCCGGATACTATTCTTATTACTGTATCAAGCGCGAAAAATAGTTTCGGATGGAAAACTTAATTAGCTTTGACCTCGTTCAACTTCTCCATTAATGCCGTTGCAAAATGAATTCACTTCCAGCGCGTCGGGCGAATTTTCAATGAAATTAAACTTTTCGATTCATTAAAACCTGACCGCCGATATAATAACGCGTCTTCGCATTGCACGACCCGCCTCGTATCGCGTTAGTTTGGTTTATTATAGGTCCGTGATATTAATACTTATCGCCGAATGTCGCTCATCGGATTACGGGTAAGTCACGAAAACCGAATGCAATCGATATTCGCTCGACAATCGTTAATCATGACGGGTCTATTTACGTAGATTGCATTAACTGATCTATGCACATCGATCGAAACGTTTTGCGCAACTTCCGCGTATCTGCCGTTCCAAACAATCGCGTCGTATCGCAAACAGACGGAACGGCGATGGAAGGAGATTGAAGCGAAAACGGCATTCGCATAATTAATTTGTAACGCGAGGCGAAATAAACTGCTTTTTTAAGCCGGCCTCGAATTTAGAACCGTTTAATCAACGGAGTAAACGAACAAATGAACCGGATTTTCGAAACGTGATACTTTCCTTATATTCCAAGCGTCCATTATCTGCGACGCTCACTCGGCATCGTCCGATAAGGATTGCGATCGATTTCCGGTTACAGATTCATTCGGCGCGCTGGCGCTGAATGCGCCGAAGTTTCCTTAATCGGGTTTCACGCCCCGTTAAATCATGCAACCGCGTTAACGCTTTTCTTTCGGAGGCGCCGTCGAGAACGGCCGTTGTCGGGAAAGTGGAGCGAGCAGTTTTTGCGACGCGACCCCGCCCGGATAACCGAAAAACTTTCCCAAAAATGCATCGCAGTTCACTTATCTTTCGGCGAACAATCCTGCCATCTGGGAAGTGGCGGCTTTTTTCGCTATAAATCGCGCGTGGCCCCTCGCCGCGTAAATACGCTTTTTTACCGGCAATAATGATATTGATATTTCGTCCGCTGTCAAAAAAAAAAAAAAGGTCGCGCTGGAAACACCCGAGCTGTGAAATAAACGCCGACGGTGCGCCGTAATGCACGGCTTTTCACCGCGATTATTCCGGCTTGACAAAAAACATATCGATCGCCACTGTTTGACGATACAACTGTCAGCGGCATATGCGCCGATTCATTTCGCACCTCGGTGGCAATAGTTTATTAAAACACGCCTATTCGGTTACGGCCTCTTTCGCGGATTACCGTTTCGCCGACTTAATGGCGAACACCGCCATATTTCGCGAAAATGCCCGAAAGGCCGTGACCGACATATTTCCCAGCGCGATCGTGAGTCGTGGATTTCTCAATAAAAAGAAGGCGCATCGCTTCGCGCGACTAATAGTCGTTCCAGCTGTGCAAGATTGATCGCGCGGCGAGATAATTTACCGGCTAATTGCGATTACGCCGTCGATGTATCCCGTGTTGAAACCGTGCATTTCCGCGCGCTTCCATACCCGCAGAAGAGCTTTTCGCCAATTCCCGCGTGTTCGATAATAAGCCACTGCCGATCAGGGCGCAACTGTTACGCCGATGTATCGTGTTATTAGCGGCGTGTGCGCCCCGCATCATTCGCCACACCGCAATCCCGATAATCGACGAGCATTCGCGACCGGTCGTCAAATTTCCGCCGCTTTCACCGCTTCGCTCAGCGGCATCGATCCGAGCCGCCTGTCCCCGGCGACGAGGCGGAATCTCGTATTCTTTCGTAATTCGCCGACGAGCTCGTATTGCCGCCGGGACGTTCGCCGACAAGTTGATAAAGTTGTCATAATGAGGCTCGCGGAAAGGTTTTATGTGACTAAATTCCGAGTTCCGTGGGTATCAAAGATCTCGAGGTACCATACATCTCAAAGTACCGCACATTTCAAGATACCACGAATCTCAAAGTCCCGCGGATAGATTTGTCCGGAACTTACTCTACGTCCCGGCACTCCCTCGTTTGGTAGGCCACGCCGCCGCCGCAGGAGCGCGAGCAGGAACTGGGCATGGACCAGGGTCCCCAGTTTCCGCGCTCCGGGTCCTCCGAATCCAGCACGAAGCTTCCGGGCAGGTAGCTCTCGCCATGTTGCCGTCTGTGCCTTCCGTGCCTTAATTTTATATGATGCTGAAACACAATGACGTGAATTAGTCATGACCCGTGTTTCCCACGTTTTCGACACTCAGCCATCCGCGGCCGAGGAATACGAACAGCTCGTTATTTTATTCATACGCAGTCGCTCGCTCTACGTAACTTATCTGCCACAGATACCCAAACTTCGCATAGGAATAAACTGCCTTCCCTTTCTAGCCGGGAAATGCAACCGGAGAAATGGCGGAACGTTGCTTTGATTAATTGAATTGTTTGGAGCGAAAGTGCACGCTGTTGCGCACAATTATGGCAAAAGGCGCGTAAATTATGGTGAGAAGCGTGTTTTATGGTCCGAATTGGCGACGTATTCCGGAAAATGTAAAAAGCGAATATTCCACCCGAAAAGTTCAATCCCCTTGAATGCTCATATTTGGTCCGTCAAATGCGACTGTTTATCGACACAATTTGCTGATTATTCCATCCCTGAACACGATTAAACGAAGTAGTGTTCGGTATCGCGCTGCTGCGCAATTCATGGTATTGGTAACGGCCGGAAATGGAAGCGACGTTCGTGCCGATGGCACGTGTTATTGAATTTACGCTTCGGGAAAAGCGAGCGAGAGCACGGCGGAAAATGCGGGTAAAAAACGGCATGTTTGGAATTTTTATCTCCCGTAAAGACATTGCGCGTATCGCGGCGATGGAAACGAGTCGACGGCGGTTCGGCGCAAAGTCCTATGTCAACGAGTATCGAGTTTACCGCGTTATTTCTCGTATAAGGAATCGAATGTCGCGCGATCGATCGGCGATACAATTATCCAAAAAGCTCGGACGGAAAAGAGCACGCTCTTTTCTTTTTTCCAGCTACGCCGTCTGGAAACTAATTCCCGAGCAAATGGAGCACCGAAGTCCTACTCAGGGGCCGTATAACATCTCAATGGCCCGGGTCCTTCTGGCTCGCGTCCAAGGTAGTTTGCATTTGCCGGCGCTAAAGTGCAAGGCGCGGTTTCCAATAAAATTATCGCGGCGCCGCTTCGCGTAGTATGTCTCTTGTTCCCACGTTATATGGCGCACGTGTCGCATACAGATACAAAATAATACGGGCCGCCGTAAAGTACCGTTTCGCAAAATCGTTCCTCATTAATAGCGCCGGCGATATCGGCCGCCGCGATCGGTAGACGGCTCGTTAACGGTCGTCCGGGCAATCGATGCCGTCCCCCCGCGATAATTCCCGAAATTTTCCAAACATTCTGTACATTTTTTTCTTTTACATGCGCGAGTATCGAGGGAACGTTTCACCCGCGATTATTCGAGAAAGATATTCGGCGATCCACGGCATGCGGTTATACACGCGGAACCAGTTATCTTGGCTTGGATGTCGGTACACAAGAGGTTTGCACACGCGGATGTCTCGAGAGCGCAAACACACGGTAATAGCGTCGATTCGACGACGACGTGGCATGACATCCCTCGTGGTCCCGCTTCCGCGTCCTGACATTTTTACAACCGCCTCGAGGTGATGAATTATACAAACACGATACGGTTTGCCCTGGCGAACCGAACAGCCGTGTACCACCTAAGACATGCCATTCCCAAAAACGGCAACGCTGCGTTACGCGCGGCAAACACACGAAGTTTTCGTCTCCCGACGAACTACATTTCCGTCGAAAGTGGGAAAAAAACGGAAGACGCGCGAGCGTGGACGTTAATCCGTTCGTTTGCCTTCCGACGCGGTCATTAAGGTACATCGACGGATAAAATACGATTCGAGCGCGTGGACGTAATTGGAGAAGCGGTGGAGCATTTTTCTACGCTTTTTTTTCCTACAGCACGCTTTTCCTACACGTAGAAGCGCGGCGAGCGAAGGTGTAAGGCGCGATCTCTCGAAGACACTCGGCAGAAACAGCGGGAACAATTTTCTTCGTGGGAGACATCGCGGCGTGTCATTCTCCGCTATGTCGGCTACAAATTCTAACCGAATGAAACTCTTCCCTGCTTTTGATCGCGTGAAATAAAACGGGAAGAGAGCTTGAAATACGAGGCAGGATTTTATTTGAAAAAATATTTTCGAAAACTTTCCCACGATATCGGTAGTTACCGTGTAATTATGTTTTATTTGGACTTGACTAAAAGGATGGAAAAGTCGAAAAAGCGGCGTTTGACGACTAATTGGCAGATATTTAATCAACACTTGTCGCGGCTGAACGGGAATCAAACGCATATCCGACAGCAACCGGCAATTCCAGTGCCGAGTCTCGCGGTTGACGTCCGCTGGAATTTCGGCCTTCCCACGGCCGGGGCGTCAACGACACCGCGATTTCCTCATAAATCACGCAATTAAAGCGCGCCTTAAGCGGTGACTAACGTCGCGAGCTGGCGCTCGAGCAGCTGCTTATAACATCGCATTACACCGCGAGTCGTTCATAACGCTATCGTGTTATTTTCGCGCAGGACGGCCAGACGGTGCTAACAGACCATGCGCTTGTGTTGCGATTCGCCACGCGGCTCAGGATCACTTTCAATTGACTACTTACCCGACGCGACATACTTCAGCTTTTTCCAGGCCGATTCACAGAAGTGATTTATTAACCAACGCGTGTTCCAGCGAACGGTTTTGCGACAATTAATCGCCACCGACAATCGGCTAAGCGTCTCGATTTAATCTCTCTCGTCATACTCACCCGATCCTGGCGACTCGCGAAATTCGCCGGAGACGGGGAAATTTATTTGCACGCGCGTTGAGGAATTTTTAATTGCGAGGGATTACGCTTCGTTGCCTGAAAACGCGCGCGATGCAACTGCGAAACTAATTTACGCTAATACCGAGCGTACTCACGTGTCGAGGAAGTGCAACGTCCTCGTCGCCAATGACGCCAGCTTCCGTCGGCAACGGGAATTACGACATTTAAACGTCCTCCTCACCACGATTGTTTCGCCATTAGAAGAAACGTCTTCTTCAGAGAGGGAACGTTTCTTGATTAAACGTGAGTCAACGTAGACGTTTTTTCTTATTGCCGCAATCTTTATCGCGTTAATGGACGGATTCGAAAAAGTAGTCTTCGAAGTCATACCCTCGACACGTTTCGATTATTAACTATTAACACCGTTGCGTATATCGATGGACATTTCATTCTTGAAATTATCATTTGTTATCACGGATTATTGGGTATACGTGCAAAGGTGCGACTATCGTTAACGAATTTGCTCATTTTTACCATCAGGTGTGGAAGAAAATGGGATAAAATACAAAACAAATACCCTTTTATTTATTTTCAATATTTTTTATTTACTTTCAGCGATCGTTGTGTACTGAACATTTCAGTACAAACAAACTCAAATTACGTGAACGGAAAACCGCCTCAAATATTTTTGACAACTTCTGAGTCAACCGTCTGTGGTAGATGGTAATTTCTACAATTAAATTTTTCACAGGGCTCGAAGTGAATTGTAAATTGGATTTGTGAAAGTAGTTTTAACGGAGAAAAAAAAGGGACGAAAGGAATATCCGCGTTTTAGTTTTTGGCGCTTCAAAAATTCAATTCCGTAATTCCAGCCTCAAATAGAATAAAATACTTCAGCGACGACCGTTCCGCGAAATCCGTTCAGTCCTGAATGCAATCCCGCGGTTGTTTGTTCAAATGTCGCAAATGGAGGGGATGAGCAGTGTTAGCTAATGTCGAACTTTTTACAAACTCATATAACCTTGTTTTAGCGTCGAACGTCAATACCAACACAGCCCGGCGAAGAGGCTGAACGAGACAAAACCTGGCACAAGCGTTTCATTTTTACTTTCGGTTTTGATGTACGACACTGATTGCACGAGTTTGGCCTCGATTGCTCTCGGAAAGAGCCCAAAAAACGTAAAAAAATGAACACAATCGGGCACGATTATTCACAGTAAAATGTTACCCGTGAACGAAATCATTAATAAAATCCGTTTCTCTTTTCGCCGGCATTGTTCAACAACAGAGGATTGTTTAATTAAGCGCGATTTGGCAAACTGGAATCACGGAATGAAAAACACGCTAAGCGGTTTTATCGGAAATGAGAGATGATGAATCGGCCGACTTTTTCAAAGCGACGATTACCGGGTTGCGGCGGAGCACGCGTCCGAGGTACAAATTGACGTACCGCGTGATCTCTCGTGTACGAGCGATTCGGTCGTGAACGTACGCGCGATCGGCCAGTGAAGGGTTAATTAAACGTTTTGCGCGGGATCGTTAAAGTAAACAGGGTCAGGCGATGTGCCGCGATTCGCCTTTATTCGTGACTGCCGCGCTCGGCCCAGCTTTCTCGTTACGGATTTCAATAATTCCGCCAGCACGAAAATTCCACGCCGAAATACAAATTAGGCGGATAGGAAAACGCGACTAACCTTCTTCGGCGGCTTGTCAGCTTCTAATCGCGTCGGAGATCGAATGAATCCGACGGTATTCGGGAAGAGGCTCGCAAGAAGGCAAGTACGAATTTCTTGTCAGCTCGTAACGAGCACTTAACTCGGATTAGCCACGCAATCCGAGCGCGCGCTGATCCTGCAAGAAATAATCTCTCGCGTGGATCGTGGATTTTTTCCTTTTCGCCCGCGCTAACAACGCGTGTAATATCGCACGGTTGTGGAAACTGTGTCGGATTTCTCTTTGAAGTTCGGCCTCTATCGCGTAGTTCGATTCAACACATTTTTGTTATCCGATTACCGTTTTACTTTCGGCTCGGCGCTTCTACTTGTTTAACAGCAAATGGGAATTTCGCAAATGAAATAAAAAAATAAAGTATGTGGGGAGGCTGAATTAGTTACCGAGGGGGACATTTTGTAAAATCGTCGGGGATGATCCGCGTAAATATTTACCTCGAAGCAACAAACAACGACCAAAGACTCTCACGCAGCACGCACTACTCACTTTCGATAAGCAGGCGTGTAATACGACCCCTATGTGGTATTTCTCGAGCGAGTAAGTATGTACGCATGCGTTTGCATACAGGCGAGCACAGCGAGATAACCGCGACTGACAAGGTAGATTGTCTTCTATCCGGATCGGTTGCGTCCACCCCTGCCACCCTCCCCCCTACCCCCTCGAATCCTCGTGCACTCAAAGCCATCTGTGTATCCTGTCTCCAAGGATTACGATCATACGCTTCGAAGATACAGCCTTTTAGGATGGAGAAAAACATTTATTTCGTGCATCTTTCTAAGATGGGAAACTATTTTCGTGCACTTTTTACCGATTTTCGATACGTCGCTACAGAAAGTAGGCGTGGCTGCTGAAGTTACGCAAACTTAGTATTTTTCCCTGCAAACATGGAAAGTTTGCGACCAGAATTCCTAATAAATTTAGATAATTTCTTGAGATGGTGACCTATATTTGCCGAAAAGTCACCAAAAAGTGTTCGGACCAAGTAAACGTCAGAAGCTCTCTTCGAAATTTCATTTCTTCTTTTTCTCGATGCCTTTTAACAGATACATGTGCAAAAAGGGGTTGACATATTGTCGAACGAAACGGAGAAAACTGTGCTTTGTGACAAGAAACTTGTATTTAAATCGATATTGAAATTACGCAGTTCCACATGCATCATAAATTTGGTTGGACTTATCTTCGATGTTGCCATAGCAATATCGCTAAACTGTTGGCGAAATTGATGCAACGAGCTCACTTGAAAAGAATTGCCGGTACAGTCATTGTTTAATTAACACGGCAGTTGTATTCGCAAAAGTGTCGAAA
>JABFPT010000522.1:14596-24619 GCA_022817245.1 Nixonia krombeini | reverse complement strand
AAATAAAGTGTCGTTCTCACTATATCATCAAATGTCTTCAAAGAATAGAGAACTCAAGGAACAAATGTTTTTACATATGTTATTCTGATACTATTTTACCGTGCTAGTGTTCTGACATGTCTTCCATTTAACGCATCTATTGCAAACTTTGCATCCGGAACTTGGGCAAGCTCCAGAGTGTGATAATTTCTTGTACATAATCTTATATATCGATGCTTGCCATTGGAAGTTCCTGAAACAGCGAGCTATGGTGCCCCACATATTGGTTGTCCAGAAACAGAACGTTTCCTCTCGAAATCCTATTGGCACAGAAAGTCGAATATCTTATCTTAAGACCGATAGAGACTGCCTGACTACGCAAAGTTTCTTAGTGCTTAACCCTTTCGCTACTACGATTGACTATAGTCACCCGCCACAAAACGACACCCGCACACGACGGGTGACTATAGTCACTCGCTCCAAAAATGGAACCAAAAGTTAAGACAAGTACTATCATCTCGCTTACCTCTGTTCTTAAACAATTGCAAGCGCTATTTCGATATTCCATTTTTTTCGACAGTGTTTTGTCATTGACAAACGAAAATAAAACGATAAGAAAATGTGTGGTACGTGCACGGAACGAGACAAACAGCCAAACGGGATACCAGTGTGAGAACTGCAATGTTGGATTATGTGTATATCCGTGTTTTGAGAAGTTTTATACAGAGTATTATTTTTAAAATATTATTGCTCAATATTATGTTATAATTATAGTTACTATCTTGTTGTGTAATGTAAAAATATTAGTTATATTATTGAAATATAAAAATACGTTTATGAAACAATTATGAACACAAATCATTTTGCTTGTAAATACCGCGTCACAACATCGTTTTTGAGACAAATGACTTGATCCCGAATACTGAAGACTGCGCGCGCTGAATGTTCCCACTTTCGGCGCGGCGTTCCATCCAGCACGAGGCACTTCGCGGAGAGGCCTGCAGTAGTGAAAGGGTTAACGTGTATGGAACATGAGAGCATTTTTAAAGAGTAAACAATTTTATGTAATAAATGTTGTACCAAAAATTACATCTGTATGCATGTGCAAATCGGAACAATTATATTACAACATTAATTACGTACAGAAATGAATAAAATATTCATTTGTTATATATATGTATACATGATACAATATATATAAAATAATAAGTAAATACATTGTTAATAAATACATTATTACGTGGGGAAATGAGTAATTTTTCCTCTCGCGACGTTTCAACGTCGATAAAGACGAACGAAAATCGAGTTGTAGGTAATTTTATTAAAAATGAAAAGTCTTTAAATAACCTTTTTTATTTATTTGACTTATAGTATTATATAACTTATTATAACGACAGATATGTTCATAACAGGGTTTGAATTTAAAAGGATCATACTCGCTCTCAAAACCGAGGGTCTTTACACTCTCGGTGTCGAGGGTGGGAGTCAGAAAAACGTTACTCCGAAGTATCGTTTTATGTGTTTTTGAGTTTTAAAAACAACAAGCTCTTGTATTAGGAACTCGGGAAAATTACTATGGTGAGTCCGTTAAGCCTGGTTTCCATCATCAGCATACGTTTAGAGCGACGCATCTGGCGACAAGGGATTCGTTCGTCATTGATATTTATTGCTTTTTCCCACAACTTGGTCACTCTGAGTGTTTTCGTTATTTAACAAAATGCCTCAGATGTTGACAAAATGCAGGAATCGAGCAACAATTTTTCGTATAGTTTATTCGAGACCACAACGGCGGGGCCTTACGCCTTACTTTACATCGTTGTCGCGTCTTAAAAATAGCGCGCCCGGCGGCAAGGAACTCGCTCTTCATTATTGACGTTCATGACCCTTTTTTATGATTTAGTCAGTCCGGTTATTCCTTTATGTCAACAATTTTGAAATAACCCAGCTGTTAGCGATATATCAATTTGGGTAAAAGTTACGTACGTAACACACACACACACACACACACACACACATATATATAATAAAGCAGGAATTAAAAAAAATTATTAAACACTTTAATTTTCTGCCTTATTTAATAAACTGTGATTGATAATAGCATAATGTTAATTCGACGTGCTTTTAAGTAAGAATTAAATGATACGGCCATATCGTGACGCAAGTACAGGGGATCTCTTGAATTTGGCGCTGTTTAAGCGGTCTGATCAAGAGATCACGACCGAATGTATATTCCCGAATATGGGGTGTTTGACGGTTATTGAAATTTTCAATCTGATATTTCAAAGTTATGCTTCTAGTTATAAACAACTTTACGTTCGCAGATCGTGTGTTTGTTTCTCTAAATTGAAATTCATCATAGAGAATATGCTATACAGGAAAACATTGCAAGATGAGGTTTTATCAATCTTTATAAAATGATCATTTTCGTGCATCGGCCTATCATTGTAACGTCCGTCATTAGCTTTCTTGAAAATGTCACCTAAAAGTGTCTTCTGAAGTATTTCCTGACAGATGTCGCCGTATGAGATGACTCTTATCCATTGAAAATCTAATATGTTAATTACTCTAAAATATATTTCCAGACAGATGGCGCCATGTAAGCTGAGACCTAAATATTTAAAATGTAATATGTTCATTAAATTTTTATTAGATTCAATTTCAAGAGAAGGCATGACTTTAAATGTATATTTAATACAATACTCCAAAAATGTGATTAAAGTATCGAACGGCTGAATGAGTAGAGTATGATGAATAGAATTTACAGATGCATTGTAAAGCCACACATCAGAAAGCATCTTTCAGATGATACAATGGCGGAGCATCAATTTCCTTAACTCAAATTTGCACGTATTAATGAGTTAATTATAGAATAGTTATTTTACAGATTATTTGTTAGTATGCCAAAACTTTAAATAATAAAATGTAATTTATATTTAGAAAACAATATCAACTAGTGTATTCATCACAACATACATGATGTTAATATGTATGGAACAAAAATAAACTTATCAATATTTCATGAGAAATGCAATCGATCATTTATTACAAAATCTATTTTCCAACGGAGGGACACATAAGAAAAGTTATTCGACCACTCCATAAAATTAAAGAAACAAATTTTCATCATCTTATGTATCCATGTCAAAATTACTGAAAGCAGCATTCCGGTAGTAAGTGTTGCGACTGTATGAAGAGATGTAAAGATAAAATATTGTTCTGAGAACTTCACCAGTCGGTTCACACGCCAACTTAATTTTGTGTGAATAATTATCAGGAAAATGCTTCCACTTTTACTAACTGAAGCCAGAGAAAGACTGGAGAAAAACCAAATAAACCGAAGTATAGTGTGGTCTATACTATTGGCATTGAAGATAAGAACTACACCATAAGTCCCTCAGCGCGTAAGCCCGCCACAACGCATCGGCCCGTGGAATTTCTCGTACTCGGACCGTGGGCCGATAGATCGGCGCGTGGAACTAAAAGGGTTAAGGGTTGACAATATATGACCGCGGTCAAGAAAAAAAGGACGCTCGCGGACAGTGTTATAAAGCTGCAAATTGTCGTAAGAATTAACATAACCAGCCTTGACTACGCTTTATGACTGGCAAAAAATAAAACGGTAAAAGTATCATTTTCTTACTTGCTGCAATATAGTTAAGAGATTGTATAAAAACACGAAAATACGCAGCTGTACGGAAAACCCGGAAAAAACCTTGTAATTTTACTATACTGCGCTTGTAAATTCCTTTACAATTCTACTATGCCTCTTTGTAGTATATATGTTTTTTTAAATATTTGATTATAAACGCGCTGTACAAATGTGTTGTTGTTGCGACGCAATTGTAAGAAATTATACTTTAGCAATTCATGGACAATTGCCACAACATTTTCATGTGTACCAAGACATGTAACATTTGTAATATCTTCATGTGTATCAAGAGGTTTCAAGTAGTAAAAGGAGTAAAAAAACCTGTCTGAGAACCGCAGAGAGTAAGAAAATCTGATTTTCATGCTGAAATATAGTGGCATGAGAAGTGACTGAATATCGCCTTTCTGAAACATGAAATTCTTGTTTAGCAATTTCTAGATAACTGCTATAACATTTTCATATGCAAAGATTTTTCAAATAGAAAAAAACGGATGAAAGCCTATTTTAACAGCTTGTCAAAAACGCCGATTTTCATGATCTAATATACTCGTCGTGGAAATGCTTTCTGTAGCATAAATCAATTAATAATTCTTTACATCACAATGACACCGGTAACGCAAATTATAATTGTTTTGTGAAAGTTCTACTTTTTCTACAATCAGGTAAAATTCAAATACTAGAAACACTAATACGTACAATTGTTACGCATATATCTTCTGATCTACTATGTACAATGACGCATATCTTGTAGGTTTTTCAAAACAAACTTTTAATTGTTTTGAAAAACCACGTAAAGGTGTGCAAGTACATATGGTTTCAGAAGTCACAGCATTTTAATATTGCTTTTATTTAACGATGTATTGCGTTATCTTCCAGCTTCTTGCTTCCTAATCACATGTTTACACAGTGACATAGAGGAAAAAGATACGAAATCAAATATTAGTCAAAGGATAGCATTTTTTCAAAAAGTACTTGCCGGTTTCTCAGGTATGCAACTTTGTGCAACCTGTTCCCATTTATTGTATGTTGAAACTGTTATGAACAACAATAACACATTGAAAATATCACAATCTGTGTACAAGTTTCTTGTACAAAATACTTTCTAATGAAATTTGATGCGTAAATGGAAGTAGTTCGTCCTCGTGTGTTCGATTGAGTTTTACATGATTAACAACCACAAATTCTTGATTCGCAAGAATTTTTATGTTCTTGCTGTTCGATAGTGAGAGTCGTGATCAAAACAATATTTCGGTGACAGCCTTGACACAAAGAACCTCTTGCCGATTAAATTTCAAAGTACTGTGCACAGTACTCTTTTAATTAGAAGAATTAGACCATGCGTGAGTCAAATGCGTCAGGGATGTCTATACGATCACGTCGTCGGCGATTACATATAGCGACACTGGCGGCGATCAGATTTTCGTCTTAGTAAGATGTTTTGTCGGGTTTGAAATATTGCTTTTCGGCGAACTTAATATGTCGCGATATAAATGCGTAGTTGCAGAATAGTGAGCAAAAGTTAGGCACGTAACAGTACATATAATACTAAAAATACAACGTGATTTTACGAACAGGCAAACACAAAGAAAATTTGTTCAAAGAAAATCGCGCGGTAGTAAGATAAAACCATCATCACGGTAATCTTTATCTCTGAAAATACAACGGGATATGGCACCGCATGTGCAACATTGCTCTCGTTTTTCCATTTCGACAACAATTTGTTTTCTCCGCATCATATTTTTCCCGCATTGTAAAAGGCTTTCGAGGAGAGGATAAAATTTCCATGTAGAAAACGTATAGTGCAGAAGGAACTGAATCGACTCCTTAAAGTTTAGGAGTCTGTCGCACTTAATGGTATTACTCACTTTGGAGTTCCAAGTAGTTTCACCAACTGCCACTAATAAAAACGTCAGAGGTCGTCTGATATCGTTACTCTCTCCTTTCTTATCGCGAAGGTGAAGTTGCAGTTACGAAGTTTTCCTAATTTCTCGTGTGATATCTCGGTTTACCACAGTTCCTTATATTCCATCTTCGCTTTTTCACGTTGTCTTTCCACTTTCAAATTAATTGTTTTAATCATCTTACTAATTAGTACACAATAACTCCGTTACATTAATTAAAATAACCAGAATAAATCAGAATTTCACGTAACAGAAAGTTGCAATATAATGAAAAAAGTATTTAGTTTTTGTAACAGTAATACTCATAGCGACCAGTTCTTGAGTTTGTTAGTTGGAAGAAACGAGGTCGGTTGGAGGAACTGGCAATAGCGGAACTTGAAGAAGTATTGAGTTGTACCATTATGATGGAACTTCGTAATCTCTGTTTCAATATTTAATAGAGCGACGTAAAAAAGGGTTATCAAAATTCTCCTCGTTACAAAAAATTCCTTGTCGATAAATACTGGATAGGAGATACTATTACGTGAGAGGATAAAACGATTGTTGAATTAAGTACATACAATGCATAGCTCTATCGACGAAGGCGTACCTGAATTAACTTAGAAAAAGCGATCTTTTCCTTTTTCTTTTCTGTTGATGAACCTGTTTCATTTGTAATGTTTCGCAATCTTCCTTCTTTGTGACAGCAAATCTTCCTGCATAATACCCTTTTCACATTTCCTTCTCTTTATAGTAAAAAAATTACAATAACTTCTTACAAATGTAAATAATTTTGTCATATTATTTTTGTGAGAATGAGAGAGAGGAGAGTGAAGTGGACTGTATTTGTTGGAGGTGTGAGTTCAGAAATACCTGCGTGCTACAAACGGGCTAACGAACTTTATTTACAAATTCGCCAAAAACTGAGAGAGAGACGTGGTGTGCTCGCTAAGTTGAGCAAGTTGTCGTGGCGAGTTCGGTGAAGAGACTGTCGAGAAAAACTTAGAAAGACTACAAAGTTCAAAAAAGACGAGAGAGGGAGAAGTTCAGAAAGCGTAAGTTTTCGAAAAGACGCGTGAGGAATCTGATGGGAAAACGTAATTGCATGGATTAATGCGTGTAATAAAAGTAGTGCGGCCGTCGTTGTGAGCTCGGGTCTTTTGCACAGATGTTCACTTTTTAGGAAAGGTAGAAACGAGTATTAGGAAGGTGGTAAGATGTGCAATTAATGGTTGTTTACGCATCTGTTTGTTGTAAACTTAACAAGTACTCTCCCGTGAGAGTTCGGCAATAAAAATTGAAGAACCGTCGTTTTGCAAAGGATGCTACTTTATGAACATTATTGCTTTGCTGATCAGTTACATGATAAATCGTAAGTTGTTGTTCAAACGTAGTTAAATAAACAATCAACAACCAACAATTCTAGTAATTTTCAGATTCAAGTAAGAAATTGCAAAAAAACAAAAGGATAAATAGAATTCATCAGGTATATAATATTTTACGGTTGCGCAATACTTTAGTTTTATTATTCTACCAGTTTTTCTATGCAGCGTTTTCGCTGTTTTCTTCTTCTTCGCTGTCTCAGATGTCTTCACTTTTTCCTGTAATGAAATATTTAAATATTCTTGTGTAACGTTGTACAACTCAAAAAAATAGTGTACTGCGAAAATATTAAAAGTTACTGTTATTATATCTAAGGAAGGGCGCAAATCGCTTTTCAATATTACTTATGCAAGAATTCATTTTACCCCTATGAAGTGAGCACTCTTTTGTTTGGAAAACAACAAAGCAGGGTTCTGGGTTCTGCAAGAGTTCTAGATTTCCATACCGGTTTTAGAAACTGTTCCGTGTAAATTTAACGAAAAAACAGAAAAGACGTTTGAGGTGCTAACTTCACGCAGCACTCCTTTTGCGGAAAAACGAATTTTTTCGAAGAGTTCTGAGTAGTTTCGCAATAGTTCTAGAGTTCTCAACATGTATCGGAAAAAGTACCGTCCAATTTTTCAACATAGAGGGCACCACAGTTAGAAAAATTGAAAATTGCATTGAAAACTTTCATAAGAGAAACCTTCAGTAATTTGGGTTTCTACTCAGAGCTTTGGTCAGAACTCATCTATTGTTTAATTATTTTCACCCCCTCATAAATACGCTCCAAGAACCAGGATTTTTAAATTGTTAATAACTTTTTATCTTCAATTTGTGTCGGAATAATTCATAAGAAAAACTTTCATTACTATTGGGGTCCTACACAGAGCTCTTATCAGAATTGCTTTATTCTTTAACGTTTTTTAACCCCTTACGACACTGTCCATATCAAAACATGGAAACCAAATTTAAAAAATACCGCAGTTTTAATTGGAGTTCTAGATAGCATCCCAAGAGTTCCGAAAGTTTCCCTTATGAATTTTTATAAGTTTACACAGGACTCTTTCTCAGTCAGAATCTCTAGAACTCTTACAGACGTACTCACAACTATAACTATTTTTTGATTCTCACAAAAAGGCAAAGTATAAATTCACAAGTGTATTAATGTTGCATATGTGTATAATCCAGTAGTAGTTTTTGCCATTACGAGGAAACTTTGAAACCAGTGATAATAATTTACATGTAGATGTATCAAATATCGCAGGCGCGATATAAGCACCAAGGTAGAAGGTGTCCATGTGAAAAACATAAAAGGTATCGCAAGAAATCCATGTGAAAAAAATCTGTTTCTTTATTATTGTTCGCGACTTGGGTTAGTTACAAATTAATTCAAGTACACAAACCACTTTCTTAAAAGTTATTTATTTAAAAATTATGAAATATTGTAATGTGTACACAGGAGTTCGCTCGGGAGTCACAAGTGTCGACGTCACTGATGTCGAATCAGAAGAAGTTTCTTTGTAACTGACTATTATCAAAGTTTTCGACAAGTTTTGTTCATAGGCAGTGCTCACGTGTTGCTGCGTTCTTTTCTCCAATGCCTCGACATTGTCTCGGTAAGTGCGTTTATGATCAGGCCCGCATCACCGGACTCAAGGGACATTTATGACTACCTCCGCCTTGAGTATATGTATCATAAAATAACTTACTGCCCGATTTCGTACACAACATAGCTAATGGCTTTAACAATAATTTTTCTCTAAACCTGTATATTTATATCCGCAACATAAATGTGTTTGCTTGTGCATTTTTCTAACTTCAAATTTCAGTATGGCTTTAACAAATATATTTCTATAAAATATAAATTTCATACTTTTCACTTTCTTGTGTGAAGTGGCGTTCCTATGAAAACGTTAATACAACTTTAATTCCAAACGTTAATACAACGTTAATTCAACTTTATACACCATACGTATACGTGTCTATTGTATTTTTATATTACAAACTTTATTCTATATATGTATCAATAATATTTCTTAAAGAAATAGATATATGAGGAAGATATTTGTTCTTCAACTATGGTATTTTCACATTTTCACATATGAAGTGGTATTCCTATGAAAGTATTAATTTTTGACTTTATCGATCATATTATCCCTTTGTACTCCGAACCTCTCTAGGTTTTGGCTACCAGCTACTTGATGCTACCTTGTAGCAGAAACGTGCATTTACAGACCCTCGTATTACATAGTATAATTTTTAAACCAAAAGACGTATTATAGTGATATTGAACTTATATGAATTAGTTGACATCGAGGAATGTATATTTGCATCAAAATCAATATTTTATTTTTTACAATTTTGTACAGCGTGATAAATCTTAAAACACTCTCTAATACGCATTCTAGACTGATTTATGCAAGTTAGACAATAATAAGTTGTTGGACGCCTGCCACTAAGTTTTTTCCTGTCAAAACAAACAATGCAATCACAATTTCAGGGAAACGTGTATGTCTCAAAAAGTTGCGCTAAAATTCCCCGTAATCATTAATAAACTTTAATGTGCCATGGGAGGGGACAGGCGAGTGATATGCTAGAATTACGATGTCCCAGGAGAGGGGACAGCGGAGTGCAAAGGGTTAATATTTGTATTAGAAACTTCATTATATGTGATAGAATGATGTTTTTTTTACTTATACAAAAGTAAATTCTGTGCTCCAAATGTGAGCATTTTTATGTTTTTTAACATAACATGGTTTGACAATTAGAATTTTAAATTTTCATTTCATCTGCTATCTAAATATGTTTTTTTGTATATTTTTATATCTGAAATTTTGTAATAATTTTGTAATAATTGTTTATTTTTGTAAATTTTCAATTACTAAGACAGAATTTTTCTTTTCAAATATTTGTACTTTTACGTTTTCATACGTATGGTTATTTGACTAAAAAAAGTTTAATTTTTGACTTTCTCTCTAATCTTTTGTTTCTTTTGTGTATTTTTAAATTTGAAATTTTATTCCGTCTGTATTGTTTTTTTTGTAAAATATGAATTGCTAAGTAAAAGTAAGAAACTCGGTTATGCAAGCAGTTTCAAACTCTACTTGGTCGTCTGTTTTGTGTAACAGTTAAAGTTAAAAACTAAAGTGA